>JAOTRH010017864.1:0-22426 GCA_034768845.1 Heliamphora exappendiculata | reverse complement strand
AACGTGAAGAGAGAGAGAGAGAGAGACGGCAGGGGGTTATATATATATATATATACGGAGAAAGAGAGAACAAGAACCCTCTCACCATCCGATCCCTCATCGTCGCTACCGTGCTATCCCACGCCGCCGACCCCTACCGCGCGACCCCACAGACGACAGAGATGAGAGAGAGAGAGAGAGAGAGAGAGAGAGAGCAGATGGAGGGAGGGAGACAACGAGAGAGATAGGGTAGATAGCTGGGAGGGAGAGAGCAGAGAGCAGAGAGCAGAGAGAGAGAGAGAGGAGTTTGGGTAGTGGTTTGAGAGGATGGTTTTCAGGGGTTGAGAAGGTGATTTCGGGAGTAATTTTGAGCAGGAGTGGTTTTGGGAGTGTTTATGAGATGAATTTCGTTACTTTTAACGAAAATGAGCTAGTTTAATGTTAAAAGTAAATTTTAGAGAAGATTTGTGTTATTTTTTAAATTACAAAAATAGTCAGTGATTTTGTTAAAAATATCAAAAGAGAATCAGTGTAATTTATTTATTTTTTTTTGTTTTCCCTTAAATAAATGAAGCACAAGTGGGTACTTAGCTTTAATATAAATGTATTATATTAAAAAGGATGTGTCCGAATCTACTCTCCGTGTTAGTATACACAGCAAAACTCTCTACCCTAGCCCAACACCATGAGCCATGAGCCCCTTCCCCGGGTAAATGACACCTTACTATTCCTTATCTGTCCTTCCCTTCTCTCTTCTTTAGATAAAGACCTAACAACCAGGAGCATGGATCATACGCCATTCTTTTTGGTGCAATTCTTTATTTAATGGCTAAAAATTACATTAGATAATGCAATACAATTTTTAATTATTAGATGTAAAATACTAAAATTGCACAAGAAAACATTTGTAACGGATGTTACTTCAACAACCAGCCCATCATTATCGGAAAATTATTAGATACTTCGAGAGTGCTATATAGGCGATGTTATGTAATATTTTTAATAAATAAATAATCACAACTTATACAATGTAAATAACTATTTGTCTCATAATCACCCAATAAAAATAAATCATTATATTCCTATCATAAAATTTATTATCACCATATTAAATGAAAACATCACTTAAACTTGCAACATAAAACTCCAGAAACACCGAATAATTACTTATCATTATCGCCCCACGCCCCTGGCACCCACCACACCACCCACGTTTTATAGCCACCGAAAGCGACACTACAAGTCCACTTGCAACGCTCTTTAAATTAACAAATTTTATTTTCGTCCTTTTGAAAAATTCTACTAATGGAGAATATTTAAATGGTTCAAATTTCAACCGTTTGTAATGTGAACCCAATTGAATCTAGAACATTGATTTTGAGTTTTAAGTTAGGTGGTGTTTAGCATTGTTGAAATTAGTACTAGTTCATAGATTGTAAATTATAACAGAAATTATGAGTATTTGGTAAAATTATAATTCGTCGTTGAAATAGAAAAAAAATAATTATATTTATAACAAAAATTATATGTGTTTAGAATTGATTGTAACTTAAAATTAATTACAAAAAGTTAAAAATAATAGTTGAAAATTTTGCCAAACACCCCCTTAGTATTATAGGTATGTAGTATTGTTGTATTTTAAAAATAAAATATACTGAATTTTCTTCAAATTTATAACTAATACATAAGCATCCTTGTAGTTTAGAGGGACTATTGTCTCGTTTATGAAAGTTTCTAGGCTCGTTACAGTTTCAACCATTTTACTTTGTTAGTTAACAGTTAATTTGGGTTGGTGTCAAAAATTAAAAATATTAAAATATTAAATTTATTCTTGTTAACTGTTAAACATCTCTAATTGCACAATATAAAATGGTAATAGTAAAAAAATTAAAAGTATATTAGATAGTTTAACAAAAAAACAAAATAGAATAAAATTACTCTAAATAAATTATCTTAAAAAATATAACTTTTTTTTTTCTTAAAAAAAGTAAATATTTTAAAGAATCATGCTAACTACTGCCCATTACGCGGTAGTTAATAGAATGATAAAGATAATTTTTTTTCAATATTAATACACTTTTTAGTGTGGAGTCTACTACTTTCACAGATATCAATACACTTTGCACAGATATTTATACATTATATATTTTTTATCCACCACTCATTGAACAGCGATTAGTATTTTTTTATCTTAAAAGTTATGTTTTTCAAGCCTATCAAATAAGTGTTAATTGTGAATTTTGTTTTCGATTTAATAATAAAACTTGTAATTTAGGAATGGTGAACGTATACACTAACAAAGTTTAAAAAAAAAGTAAATAACGATATATTAACTTCCACCAGTCAAAACAATAACATAAAGAATATATAAATAAGCATATTTTCTTATATTCATAAAGAGTATAGGTTAATACTATGTTACAATTATTACCGTTGCATTTAGATTAAGGCTATAATGCAAATAAATTTATAACAAAACAAAATAATTAAAATAAAATACACTAATATATGCCGAAAACAGATACAAAAGTATTTTCTTCCTACATGTTTGAAAAATCTGGAGAAGAACTAGAGCAAATTATTTCTTAAATAATAAAAATTGACGATTGAGATGTACAATCATGAGCAATGGTGTCTCTTGCATGGAGTGGCACCGCAATAACGATGCATGAGGAGCGGCGGTAGCAATGCAAGTGGGGGCAATAATGACACAAAAACATATGCGATTGAGAGATAAGTGTTGAAAATTTTAGATCAAATTCAATTTGAATTGGTATAGACTTATAGTCTTGTCTATCATGGCTATTAAATTTAACTTTTTAAAGAATTCTGAAGAATACAAATTTGCATAAGTTTGATTAGTATTGAACTCGACTACATAAATTGAATTTGATCAGGTCTCTATTTTTTTCTAAATATGAATGTAGTTTCAGATTAATTTGTGTGCGAATTTTGTTTGAGAGAGATAATTTGTAAAAATCGAGTGATTTGTAATCTATTCTCCATATATTGAATCTTTCTATCCATAGATGTAGACAAATTGCCGAATCACGTAAAATTTGTCTCTTTGTAATTTATTTTTGATTATTTTGAATTCTTTTTTGCACAACAGGAGGCGACAATTATCTATAGATTAAGGTAGAGCTAGAGAGGCATGTGCATTCGAAAAGAGAGCAAAGGGGTTGGATATGTTTATTTTGTTTTTAAAATAACTTCGTTGAATTGGTTAATTTTTTTGCGATTGATAAATTATTTCGATGCAAAACCTATAGTATGCAAGTTTTGTGACTATTTATTAATTTCTACTAAAAATATCGTAGCATAATCTTATTTTTTATTTTTAAACTTATGACTTGTTTGTTATTTTGAATTGAATAAGCTAAGATAAGAGAATTAGTAATATGGAGGGTCATATTTTTTAATATTAGAAAATTATGAATAAGATTACGTATATAATACAATCTTATTTGTTTGTGAAATTAAAAAAATAGAATTAAGCTATTTTATTATAGTTCCTCATATATTCATCTTAGAAGTAGACTATTTTATTATAGTTTCTCCACACTCATGTTTGGTTAGCAAATTCATGAGATGGATACAAACTCTCTAAACAAACTTTGTAGTCATATTATTCTAATGCCATGGAAGGGTTTGGATGGTAGAGGTGTACATAAATCGAGTTGGGTTGAGTATTCGATTTTAAAATTTTACTACTTGCAAAAATTAATGGAATTGACGATTTTGTGCATATGAATGTCCATGAGTTTGTACGGTTCGATTTAACAGTTTAGATTTACTTATTTTAGAATTTTTTTGGTAAACTCGTTGTATTTGTAACCAATTGTAATAGTTTTTTAAAATTAAAATTATTTTTATGAATAAACTTTAAGATTAAAAGATCATGACTTTCTTCTAGCAAAAAAGCAAAAAAACAAAAAAAAAACTTGTAGAACTTGATTGGCAACTTGCTTAAAAACTAATTTTTTATTTTTTACATTTTTAGCAAAAAAAAATAAAAAAATAAATTAAGTTTAAAGTAACTTGTTTGCTAACTTATCTTTTATACTACTTTTTAAAAACCGGTTGCTAAAAAGTTAGTTTTTTTATTTTTTATTTAAATTGGATAATATTGTCATTTTATATAGTTAATTATAATATTTAATATATTTGATATTTTTAGTAAATAAATTATCAAGTAAATGTATTATTATCTCTTAGAATTAGGTAAAAATTTAAATAAGATATTTTAAAAATTAATATTTTAATTTAACTTTTTTTAGAATTGATTAATCTAAAGTTGGGAATGTGCTTCTAGCTTAATTTGGCTCAATGATTAATTGTAAACTTTTACAACATGTTTGGTTTGTGGGAAATAAACTTAGAATTGAATTAACAATTTTATATCTTATATTTGGTTGCAATAAATGGGTTCAAATACACTATTTACGATAAATTGTGAATCCCATAAATATGGAATAATTTTATTCTAGGAAAATGGTGGGATTGACAATTCAAAGTAAAAAATTAATATAAAATATAAAATTGTTATGAATAAAGAATTAATAATAAACTATTTCAGTAAGGTATAAAAATTTAAAATAAATATAGTTTAATTAATTATTTAAAAGAAAAACTAGTTAAAATGTTTGTTTTAAATTTGATAAAAAATAACATTTTCTCCGTTGTTAAAACAAAAACCAGTTAAAAAATTATTATTTTTTACAATACTATTTTATTATTATTTCTTAGAAAATAATTATTTTTAAAAAAAATAATATTACTTAGAAGGAAAAGAAAGTAACTATTATTTTTTTAGTTTAGAAAAATAAATTATTATTAATTTTTTATTCATAAAAATAGTTTATTTTTTATTTAGAGAAACTGTTTTATTTAATTCTTTAAAACAATATCTTTATGGCGGATCATTCTTCCATTTCCCTTGATTTGAAATTCAAAACTTTTTTTATTCAAACTGATTTATTTGATTAAAGTTGGGCATTATTGTCATTTATACATAAAATTTTCTTTTTAATTTGTCATGTTCATAAAATAATCAGATATAAGAATAAATAATAAAAGAAATTAATAATACATTAAATATATTATCCTAAGATTATTAGTAAAGAAATATTATATACCCTAAATTCTTTTCTTCAAAATAAACATGGCCTTGGGACTTGCTTGATAAAGCTTTTATTTATTTGTTTTTTATTTACGAAAAAATTTATTTGTTTTCTATTTACCAGAACAAGAAATAAGTTTTTATTTATCTTTGCAAAAATCATAAAAGAAAAAATATTTCTTAAACTTCAAATATCTTTAGTGGGGCTGAGCGCCGGTGGTGGAAACTAACAGGCAGTGACGGCCGTTGGTGGACAGCGGTGGCAAGTCCAAGCACGAGACTATGGGACCGATCGACAATTAGATTTAAAGTTAGTTTTTTTTGCTTTTTCAAAATTTTAATTAAAAAATTAAAGTTGCCTTAAAAGTAAATTATTTGATAATTTTGTTTTTAAGCAAGTTTTTTTTAAAATTAATTATTTAGATAAAAAGTTAATTTTTTATTTTTTGTTTACAATGCACAATTTTACCTTTCTATATATGTGATATTAATATTTATATGAGTAGTAAATAAGTTATGAATAAAAAATATTATTGTATTTTAAAATTAGTGAGAGTTTAAATAAAATATTTTAAAAATTTGTGTTTTTATTTGACTTTTTAACTTTTTAATTTTTTTCCAAATAAACAACCTTGATTTTTTTAACATTTTTAGCAAAAAAAACCAAAAAACCAAAATTGGCAATCAGGGCTTACATACTGACGTTAGCATTTTTAAAAAATACAAAAGTTTGTCTCTATGTTAAGTTCTAATTAATAAAAGTAAATTTTAAATTATACTGTTTAATATTTTTAAAAATCTATTATTTTTAAAAAAAAAGTATATACATTTCAAATACTCTATTTTTATCATAAAAGACTATAATACACATAAAACAAAAAGTCAGTTTTACTATTAAAAAAATAGAAAAAAATCCCAAATATTATAACTTAAAATAAAAAGTAAAGGTAGATTAGATATTTTAAAAAAATAAATAATTAAAAAATATCCCAAACAACTTATCCTAAATAATTTTAACATTTTTATACTTTTTTTATTCCTCTCGTTACAAAGAATTAAAAAAGTAATAAATCTTAACTAAAAAACAAAAAAAGAATCAAAAAAAGATTTAAAAAATAGTTATTTTCAACCAAAAAAGTTTTTTCGTCTATATTTTTATCAAAAGAATTTTTTTCTTTTTGAATACCTCATGACAAAAAAGCTAAAAAAATAAAAATGTTCGAGAAAGACAAAAAAAAAAAAAAAAGGTACTAAGGGGTTAATTGGCAACTTGCTTAAAAATTAGGTGTTTTTTTTTTGCCAAAAAATTAAACCAGGTTTAAAGCAAGTTGTTTAATAAATTAGTTTTTAAATTAGTTGATTAGGTAAAACATTATTTTTAATTTTTTTTGCATTTTGTTCAAATTGGATGTTATTTGTGGTGTTTGACATTGCTGAAACTAGTAACTTATATATTATAACTTGTAGCATAAGTTGTGATTGTTTGGTAAAGATTATAATTTATAGTTAAAATAGAAGAAAAAATAGTTATAAATTGCAACAGAAATTGTGGGTGTTTCAAAAAATTTATAACTTGTAATTAAAATTAGTAGTAGGAAGTTAAAAATTATTAGGAGTAGCTCTGCTAAACACCCCATTATCCTTTTGTATAATTAATTATAATAATTATATATAATTGATAATGATAGTTGAGGGAGGTCAGACCCAAAAAATGTGAATTGACCTGTGTCGATGGTCTAAGCCCAAGAGTTGGATGACTTAAACGAGTGGAAAGCCCGCATTAGGGGACAAGTTGAGATGCACAACACATGTAGAATTCGACAGTGTTGACTTATGAGACATGAATAACACGCCAGGCTTCAATGTTGGTGTAATCGAGCTCGTAGAGTATTTATTGTGGCGTGACCGAGTTCAATGTTAGTGTAATCGAGCTCATAGAGTATTTATTGTGGCGTGATCGAGATCAAAAAGCATTTATGACATATGCATGACCGAGCATAAATCATTGATGACGGTAATGTATCCGTATATCTCTACATTATTGACATTTAGAATTACTCTAAATATATTAACAAAAAGGTCGTCTCAGGTAAAGGGGATCCTGACAAAGTCAAAAAAAAAAAAAGAAAGTTTCTCGCCAAGACTGAGCCTAGAGAAAGCAACCGTTTCCTGCCAAGGAGGGCACCTAGACACAATATGTACCCAGACATAATATAAATAAAGTATCATTCACGAGAGGTAACGAACAATAACTAGTATTTACAGAAATTGGCAAAATCTCTAGAAAACCTTTACGAATGGTTTTTTTTATTATCTTATACTACAAAATATTAATTTAAATATCAGAGGAATTTTTCGACAATCAATCTCATTCCGTTAACTTGTGTAGGAACAATTCAGTTGAAAAGTTCAACACTAAGAGCTTAATTTTTTAGTTTTTTTCGTTTTTATGAATTTACTCTCATATAGTAGTAATAAATTATATAATATGGATATTATTGTATTTAAAATGGGACAAAAGTTTAATTCAGGCATTCTAGAAATTAATTATTGACTTAATTTTTTAATTTATTTTTCAAATAAGTTTAAGTTTTTTTTTTTTGTATTCCTTAGCAAAAGGAAAAAAAAAAGAATATCTGCCTACTCCACCGTAGAGCTTGGAGATTCTCCACCAACAGCTTTAGGTTTTGTGCCAAACAAAGGGTACATTTGCTGGTACATTGGCTCTTAGTTTCCAGCTGTCAATCTAAGCGTACCCTACCCCACTCGCACCCTCCTCCCCCCACCCTGGCTTAGCATTTCGTTTGGCTCTGAACCTTATTTTGGTTTCTTGCAAAAGACAACTAACAAGTGGCAGCTACACCGGCAGCTTGTCAAAGTATTGGGTTTTGTGCCACAGAGTATTATGAAAAAATTATTAGATATTTTTGAAATATTATTTAAGTAATAATGGGTGATAAATAAAAATATTCAATTGGTATTAAGTTATTTATTTTTATTTATTATTTATTTAATAAAAATAAATTAATATTATTTTATTTAAAATATTTTTTATTATATTATTGAATGTAAATATTACATAGACAATAACAAGTAATAATATGAGAATAACAAATAATTACTCACAATTATTTTATGCGTGGGTGGGTTTTCACTTTTCAAATTGGTTTTTTCGGAAAAAACCATTTGGGACACGGTTATGGTTCTTCCCTTCGGTATGTTTGAGATTTTGCCAATCGTTAATGCCCTATTACTAAGTTGACATTATTTGTTTAGATCGGGTAAATTTTTTAATTTGACTTCCCAAATTGCCCATATTTAAAGAGAATAGACATTAATATAAAAATATAATAATTAATATATATCTTAAACATAGTGATGGTGAACTGAAAAAATATAATTTATAACTAACTCACTCAGTCTCATTTTTTTTATTCAATTTACTTAGCTCAACCCAACTCATTCATGCACATAAAACTGCGAATGTTGGTGCAAATTGACGAATTAAAACGAGTTATTTGTGCGTCCCTACACCACAACTATTCTGAACCAAAATCTTGTAAGAAAATGTGATTGTATACCATTGCTCTTTAAATGTCATTAGATATTCATTTTCAAGCATTCTCTAGGTTCTTGAAGATCGCAAATAAAACTCAACACTGAAGAAACAAAACAAAGAAAGAAAATAAAAGAGAAGCAACATCTGATTGAAGGTTAATTTGAACACACCAAGGACAAAAAGAGTAAGATATCAACCCCATTTAGAGGACCACTAGAGCATTTGAAGGATTACAACTATGGCGTTGAAAATACAAGATAAAAGTTCCTTTAGACCACGCAAATATTAGGCAAGACTTCATACATTCTACCCAACTTAGACCTACCCAACTTAGACCACACGGTGCAGGAGCCTCGTGCACTGATATGAATATTTTTATTTTCATCTCAGTTTTCTCTTTCTTCTTCATCTTCTCTCTCTCTCTCTCTCTCTCTCTCTCTCTCTCTCTCTCTTTTTCTCTCTCTCTCTCTCTCTGTAATGTTCCAAAAAAATAAATAAATAAAAATAAAAATAAATTAAAAATAATGTTAAATTAAAATAATAACTAATGATATTAATATATATGTATATATATATATAGAATCATAGTAGTTGATTGAAAATTTTTAGGGAACAAAAAAAAAGAGAAAACTAATCAATCAAGGGGCATTGAAATGGGATTATTGATGGAAAATTTTAATTTGTAACAAAAAATGGAGTTAGGATCATTAAGGCTGGAGCGTGTGATGTTAATATATATATCAAAGGATTATGGGATGTGTTTCTGTGCAAGAAAAAAAGAAAAAATAGAGAGAAAGAGAGAAAGTGGATATCGGCAAACCAAAGCTCGGCCCCGACGCCTCCTTCAGCCACCACTGGTACCGACAACCACCAACGCTACCCCAGACGTTGACGATGACCACCGACGCCACCCCCGACGACATCAACACCCACCGCTGCCGCTGTCCACCTTTTGTCTCTCTCTGGTTTGCGTTTCTCTCTCCCCGATCTCTATCTTCTCCATCTCTGTTTGCTCGAAACCCCTCTCGCCACCAGCAACCTCCATCGGCACCGTCAACGCGTCCGGCAGACCCCGAAACCTCTGGTTTTGGGGTTTCGATCGTGCCGCTTTGGTTTCTATTGGTTCATGGGTTCGGTTTGGGTTTTGGTTGGCTCTATTAGGCCTTGTTTGGTTGGGTTATTATTTGAATTTATTGTTTAGTTGCTATTTGGGTTATATTTTAATTATATTAAGTCTTGTTGCTGTTTGGATTATGTTTTAATTATATTAAGTCGTGTTTAGTTACTATTTTTATAAATTATTTTATTATTAAATTGTTATTTTATAGTAATAATAATATTAAATTTAATTAGTTTTTATAAAAAAAATAGCTTATACTAAAAGTGTTAGAAGTTAGAAGTTAGAAGTTTTTTTTTTATGAAAACTAAATTTTAAATAAAAAATAATAACAATTTTAAAAGAATAATAATGGTTGAAAACTCATTGAAAAAAAATATTTTAAAATTTAATTTAATTAGTTATTTTTAATATAACAAAATAGTATTATTATTTTTTTAAAAAGGGTAATAAACATATTATTTTGTCACTATAATTAATAAAATAGTAATTTAAATGTGATTTTAAAAATAAAATACAATGATTAAATTTTATAAAATTTTGTTAATAAGATTTTTGAAATGAAATTATTTATGGTCAATAATTTTAAGAAAAACAAATGAAATTTTGTCAAATTAGAATTTAAGATAAATTAAGTAAAAAGTTTTATAAAAATATAACTTTATAAATTTTTAGAGTTTAATAAAATAATCTAAGTTAAAAAGAAAATAAATATATTTTATGAACTTTGAATTAAAATTTAAATAAGTTAAAATTGTAAGATTTTTTTAAATTAAAATGAAATCTAAGAAAAATATTTTCAAAACAAATAAATTTAAAGAAATAAGCTTTGTAGTAATAATTTAAATTAGAATCTTATAATTATAAATATACTATATTATAAGAAATAATATTACAGCTTTGATGTCAAAATTAAAAAGTAAAAATTGAATGACTAAAATATTATTTTTATACTTTCTATTTAAATTTGAAGTTTTAAAAAATCACAATTAATTTCTACTAGATCATGTGAGTCTTTGATATTTGAATTAGTCTTTTGTTTTACGTGAATATTAGAAATAATAAATAAATAAATGAAATAATATGAATGAACATAAATGAATGAATGATTATAAATGAATGAGAGAATGATGAGTTAAACGGCGTCCTAACCGCTGAAGACATTAAAGCGTACCGGCGAGGTGAGGCAATGAAGGCGGAGTCATGGTCAAGTAACTTAAGGAATGATCATGTCCACTGTATTAAATGTGGGGTCGCTCCCTATCAAAATTTGATAAACTGTTTAATATATATTATTTTAACACTATGTCATAATTAATAATTCAGATATCATTGAATTCACACAAGCATTGCTAATGTATGTTGAACAATTTCATGTGACACTTGAAAGCATAAAGAATTCAGTATTTGAAAAACAAGAAGTTCAAGTTTTTTTCATTTCTTATAATTGTCATTTGTTTTTCTCTTATTTTTAGAATAAATTCTTATTTGGAATATTGTTTTCATAGTTAAATGCTCTGAGAATTTATGTTGGATAAATATCAGTTGAAAATGTTTTAATAAATCTATTTTTGCATTTAGATATATTTAAATAAAGTCTTATTTTTCAATGGTCATAATTCAGAATAAGAAAAGAATGTTAAGAGAAGATAAAAAAGATTTTGATGGGTTTGACTTACTGTCCGATCACGGACGTCATATTTTAAAATAAGTTGTGTGATACTCTCTCTCTCTCTATTGTTTTGTTGTTGGTATGCATGTGTTGCTAACTACCTTTTGTTCCTGATATTCATCACATCAATACACCTAAAATGGGTTGTGTGATACTCTCTCTCTCTCTCTCTCTCTCTCTTTCTCTCTTGTTTTGTTGTTGGTATGCATGTGTGGCTAACTACCTTTTGTTTCTGATATTCTTCACATCAATACACCTAAGTCCCTTCTTTATTACTAAGTCAATTATTTTAAACTGTCTTATTGAATTCTTAACTGTCTTTCAACCCAATGCAAGTCTGCAATGTGTATTGAGATGTCAAAAGGACAATAGATTTTACAGAACAGATTAACAGGGCTTGAGTAACATACATGAATGATTGAAAGGCGGCCACAAACAATTTCAAAGAAACATCAAGTACTCCTTTTGCTAACGATTCCAGCGATGAGTTGTCCTAGCTCTTCACCACAATCCTCCTGTACATGATGTCCTGCCTGATAAGACCACATTACACGCATTTAACTCCAGAAAAACTTAACAATGAATAGCATAAACATAAAGCTCACATAAGAAATTTCTGCTCTATGACCATAAAATATTGTAATTGAATAAATGTCGCAACTTAATGTGAATACATGGTACAACCGGTGGGGGAGGAGGGGGATGTAAAAGAGATAGAGACAGGTCAAACTTAATGTGAATACATGGTACAACCGATGGGGGAGGGGAAGATGTAAAAGAGATAGAGACAGGTCAATCCAACCATGACCAGGGGAAACCGAATTTAGAACACTAAAGAGCCTAAGAAAACCTGGACGAGGTCTTATGATATTAATAAAAAGGTCTCAAAACCAGTTCAAAAATTGGCTTTCCTAAACAGAGTTCTCTGTCGTACCATTTGATTATTTAGGAAAATTAAAAGTTAACATGAAACCTACCAAATGCATAGCTCAGAACCCCACTTAGATGATATTAACATATGGGAATGGGATCTAAAACTTGCTTTAAGGAAAGATCGTATCTCCAGCCCAACATAATGAAAATAACTACTAACAGCAGTATATGATGTCTGCTTGCTATGTTTGATTTTAACAAGAGCAGCTCACGAATTTCTTTCTCAGGTTAAATGGAATGTAACACGTTTCCCTTATTTTTTATCCCATTCCCATATTAACATGTGGGAATGGGATCAAAAACTTTCTTTAAGGAAAGATCGTATCTCCAGCCCAACATAATGAAAATAACTAGTAACAGCAGTATATGATGTCTGGTTGCTATGTTTGATTTTAACAAGAGCAGCTCACAAATTCCTTTCTCAAGTTAAATGGAATGTAACATGTTTCCCACACCATCTACATTAGCTAAAGAGAATCATTAATACCATAGGAAGTTCAACGAGTCTATGCTTTGAAACTTCACAGAAATCTTCAACTCCATCATAGCTTAACCAGCGGTCTCTCTGTCCCCAGCATATTGTGGTTTGAATTTTCCATTTTTCATCCATAAGTGTCGTCCTCATCTCTTCAACATAAGTCTGCACTAATCAAAATGATATAAAGACTTCAATTGAAATTCACCCACATCTTACTCCATGAAAAACTGGGCCATTAGCAAGCATGCACCCTTTATAAATGAATGACAATTATGTCAATATAAAAAATGTGGCAAGAGTTTATGTCAACTCCAAAATCTTGGCATAAGACAAAGTCTTGAGCCATCTAAAGTACCCACCATTCATCATACTCCAGAAACTAGCCGGCCTTCTGCTTTTCTGAGATTTCCCTGTGCCTCGAATAGAGAGGAACGACCGACCAGCAAATCATTGCAGAGAAATGTCATTATTTGATTGACCTAAGTTGATATAATTTATTATTTAACGGCCCCTCTAAAGGACTAATAAATGATTCAACTGTGGTGAATTCATATGACCCAGCCGCCAAAAACAGAAAAGAATGGCTCAAAAGAACAAAAAGAAAAAAAGAAAAAAGAAAAGAGAAAGATTGAGGCTCCTCCTAGATCATGTGTTCTTTCAGCAGATACTCTCAAGTAATAGTTTTACATTTTTGTTTGAAATGGGTGATTACCATGGTGAAACAGTATCAATTGTTTTGGTAATTGGTGAAGTGGATTATTTCTACATTTTTTTTCTGCAAATAATTGATATTGATTTTGGGATCTACACAACTATAAATTTCAAAATTGACAATAACTTATTGTCCTTATAAAAAAATGGCAATAACCAATTGTTTTGGTAATTGGTGAAATTGAGTGAAAATACAATCGATTATTTCATTGAAAATTGATCTACACATTTTTTAAGGCAAATAATTTGAAATTGATTTTGATGGGATCTATACAACTAACTTATTGCCCTTACCAAAAAAATATGGCAATAACCTATTGAACAATCCAGTGCATAAAAATTATACAGATGACATTGTTTGGCCACCCTCGAGGTAAATCTTGGCTCCTTTCCTGCCCTGTTTTTGTTGTTGTCAAATAGAGACACGTCAACAAATGATTTACGATATTTCCAGCAAATAGGAGCACGATCAAGGTGGATTGATAAAGTGTTAAGTGTCATACACACCATCAACAGGGAGACAACTCTTCCAGGGTATGCCTGATCTACCTAGATGAAATCATACTAACAACTGAAGATATTTCAATATTATTGTGTTATTAAAAAAAGTCGTACAAGTGCATATAAGGCTTTCAATAACAGTAGTTTCGGGAGAGGTATACACCGGTAGCCTTCCCTCACTTTTGCGGAGAGACTGATTCCCATGACTCGAACCTAACCTACAACACTGAGAGCGAATAACACTTGTCATCACTCCAGGTCACAACCTCTATATTATTATGTTATGTTTTTTCTTTATGGTTTGGCAAGATGACTTAGCCCAATGTTTCCCCACCACATCACCCGGAAAACTACTAGAAGAGTACTGATTTTTTGTATTAAAAGCAAAAAGAGATGGGCAGCAAGCAAACTTGATTACCTAACCTATCCAATCTAGCCCACTTTCCTCTCCTCTGCAGGTGTTCTGAATTCATAATATTATTTTGAACAAGTGAAAAACTGCTACCAGTAGAACTCGTTGTTAGTTTTGTTTCCTCTGAAACTATGCCCATTGTTTTGAATAAAACATTGTAATACACTAAATAAGAGTGCCTTGGTAAGCAGACAAAAACAATGGGAAGCAAAAGCAAAAAGCTGCACCTTGATTACCTCTGAAACTATGCCCATTGTTTTGCAGTTGTTCTGAATTCATAATATTATTTTGAACAAGTGAAAAACTGCTACCAGTAGAACTTGTCGTTAGTTTTGTTTCCTCTGAAACTATGCCCATTGTTTTGAATAAAACATTGTTATACACTAAATAAGAGTGCCTTGGTAAGCAGACAAAAACAATGGGAAGCAAAAGCAAAAAGCTGCACCTTGAGTTCCTTCTTCATTGCCCTACTAATGGCATTCAGTGCAAATCCTGAGGAGCCAGAAGTGAGGTAAGGTCTTCTATAAACCATTGCATCGTCTTCTTTCATTTTGTAAGGACCGCAGCTTGTCAAGGCTTTATCGCTGGCCCTTAGAGGATCCTGGTTGACAAAAATGCTAGGTCAAGGGGTAAATAATAGTAAACATCTAAATTTCAGAACCAAATAAGCTGTAAAATCTTTAGACAAAAGGACACACAGGGATGATAATTTTTAAAATCTTAGTCATTTCTACCTGGGAAAAAATTTCACCTAGCAAAAAGTTGCTGAATACTGACAACGTTGATGGCAGGTTGGCGTGCTTTTCGGTTAGCTTTAATACACCATGAAGAAAGAACAATATTAGGTTTAATCATTCAAGAAAGCCAAATAAACACTAATTATATCTAAATAAGCAGAATATGCACACTGACATGTTTTAGATAGAATTTGTTTCCATCAAACTTCTCGTGAACAAAGTCAATTCAAGGAAAATTGCAGAACATCCCATAAGATCAAGGAATAAAGTATCCAGTTTTATTTATTTAATTTTTTTGTTGGAACAGCATGAACCTTTTCCATTTTCTTAGACTAAAATGAAACACTAGTGGAAATAGAGAAAGTCTAATATTTCCACCAAAAGACAGCGGAACATTTTGAAAAACATCCAAACACAATGAAATGTTGTGAAACCGACACAAATTTGAAATCTTACAAAAATGTTTTTACAATATATTTGGAGGGAAAAAAGAGACCTCATTCTTTTCTATTAGTAAGAAATATTATTAGTATTATAAAAAACTATTACTATTACTATGTTAGTAACTTTTTAGACTTATTTTCTTGGGATCTATGCACTCACAGAATCATGTGCACTTATATTTGACAGTTTATTTGACAATATCTAACACATTTTGATTCGTAGTAAATTAAATTTGCTTTTACATTTGTTACTTTGGCGAATCAATGAATGAATCTATAATGTGAAGTGTTTAATAATTCAATATTAGGCCTTTCATACATTTAGATAAGTTTTGGTTTTTGTTTCTAAACATACCGTGTATTTTTTATTATTTTCACCTCTTTCTAGTTTTTCCAAATGTTTTCGAACCATTTCTATTTCTGTGCTCGTTGAAACACATTAAGGTTCCCGTAAAATGTCAATGAGCTTCCTCAATCAAGTTCTCTGTTCTTGTTAATGGTGTTCTTAAAGGTTTTTCTGCAAGTTCAAGAGGCTTGAGACAAGGAGAGCCTTTGTCCCCCTTTTCGTTTCTGTTAGTGATGGAAACTTTGAGTAGGATGATTTATACAGCCGCTACTGATGGTAAGATTAGTGATTTTCGGGCAGCAGTCCCGGGATGGGTCAGCGGTCTCAGTGTCACTTGTTTGCAGATGAAACTTTTTGTTTTATGTGGAGCGGGATGTGGATGAACTGAGATTTCTTAGATATATCCTCTTATGTTTTGCAGCATTTTTGGGCTCCAGGTGAATTTGGCTGTGTGATTATTCCCGTGAGAGGTGTGCCCAATGTGGAGCCTTTGGCAGTGGTCCTTGGTTGTCACGTTGAAAGCCTCCCTTCTTCTTACTTCGGGCTGCCTTTAGGTGCATCTTTTAAAGCTGAAGTGTCATGGGACCTTTGGTGGAATAGAAACAACTATGCACAGCAAGTAAAACTCAGAAGAGGCACAGGTGAACCAATTCAAAGCTCAGTGGAATTCAGAAATTCAGAACTACTGCATAAACCTCAAGGGGAAGAGATACAATGCAATGGACCCCCAACACAATCCGAACAATTGAATGAGTAACGGCCATTAGATATTTTAAAACAAAACAAAACAATCAGAGCTGTTAGCTTTATTATGATTATTATCCGGTGTTAGATATATATCGTATTAGTATTATTATTATATATTTATCATCCAGTGTGTGTGGGTGTATGGATGTAATGAAATTGCCTAACTTTATTATAAATAGGAATCTCGCCTATCCTTTTGGATATGGCTTCTCATTATTCTCTGTCTAATAACATGGTATCAGAGTCACCATGAAACCCTAACCCTAGCTTCCAACAGTGCCGACAGCTTCCAGCCGCCCCGCCGATCTTCATTCAGCCTTCAACAGTGCCGACAGTCACTCTGGTACCCAGCCACCCAGTCGCCGACTTCCCTTCAGCCCTCCCCAACAGCGCCGACAGCCCTTCAGTCCCTCCTCACCAGCGCCGAAACCCACCAACATCACTACCACCAGTGCCAACATCCACCCTAACCCCTTCCATAGTCGCTGAAACCCCCTACAACCACCACTACCAGCGCCGCCCTACACCCAAACCTCCATAACCCACCCAAATCAGCACCACCAGCACTGACATCCACCCAAACCTCTTCCACAGTCGCCGAAACCCCCTAACACCACCACTGCCAACGTCAAAATCTCCCTCAGCCTCCTCCACAAGCGTCGACAACTCCCAAACCAGTCCCAGACCAGTCGGCACCACCACCCAGTCGCTGCAACCCGCCGAAACCCACAAAACAGTTGCCGAAACCCCCCGATCGTGTCCCAAACACAATCGCCGGCCATTTAAACAGTCACCGAAACCCTAGCCTAGTCGCCGGAACAGTCGCCGGTCGCCGGATCGGTCACCAGAACAGTCACGTAGGTCTCAGCAATTCTATTTTGTTTCTTCTCCCTCACTGCATAACTTTATTCATCCGTGCAATGGCTTGCTTTCCATTCAACAACAAGTTCTATGTTGTCCAAGTTTTGTTGATGCAGTGAGGGGTTGTCTTCTTGTGGGTTATTTGGTAATTAAACAGGAATGTCATCAGAGGGCGATAAGTCTGCTACTCGGACTTCCGGGACTGCTGAGTCTCTGATGGATACCGGGCAACCAATGAGAACTGAGGTGGTCTCTTCTTCTATTCGGCTTGTCGATGAGAAGCTTAACGGTGCTTCTGCTTATCCATTGTAACAGAAAAATGTGTTGAAATCCTTGCAAGGCATGGAATTGGATTCTCACTTATTTATCGTACCTGGGTACGAGAATACTCGTCTCTTCAGTCAGCTTATGTTCACTCCATGGACCGCAGTGTCAAACTCTTGGTTGCCAGTGTAGATACGGTGAAAGAAATCTGGGGGGCTCTTGAGGATATCTACTCCTCCACAAATGACTTATCGCGCTTGTATAATGTGATGAGAGGATTCTTCCGCTCGCAACAGGCTGGTCGTCCCCTTCAGGAGCACTTTATGAGCTTTAAAGTACTTACTGACGAGTTCGATCGACTTCTTCCATTCACCAGTTCTCTCAGTAAATTTCAGGAACATCAGATGCAGATTTTAAGCGTGTGTTTCTTTGCCAATTTGGATCCTGAATATGACACGGCCTGTTCACAAATTCTTGCTGGGACAGACATTCCTACCTTATCTGAGACTTTCCGTCGGGTGAGTCGTTTAATGCAACATGACGACACTAGGTCTACACCTGATTCTAGTGACCCGTCTGCATTCGTTGCTTCTCGTGGTGGCAATGGAACTCGGGGCCGTGGCCGTGGTAGGCGCCGTGATGGAAGTCAAACTGGTGGGGGGGCGCGGGGGTGCTCGTGAGACACGTTATTGCCACTACTGTGGGATTCAGGGACATATTCGCAGTCAGTATTATAAATTACATGGAAGACCATCCCCCGTAACCAATGCTACTGCTGATTATTCTCAAGCAGACTCATCCTCTTCTTCTCAGAAGCAGCTCGTTGAGATGACCTCGGCAAAATATGCGCAGTATATTCAGTCTCAGATTGCTAGTCCTCCCGCTCATGTGGCTGCTACCTTTGCAGGTAATCCTAGTGCCTATTTGGCAACTACTCCGTCTGCTTGGGTGATTGATTCAAGTGCCTCCTACCATATGGCTGGTTCTGTAGGTATCTTATCTGATTATCAGGTGACTCCTAGACATCGTGGTGTTCTTGTGGCTAATGGATCTTCCTTACCGGTTAAGGAGCATGGAGTTGCTACCCCCACGCCGTCTTTAACCCTACCTAATGTCTTACATACTCCTGGGAATCCATTTAACTTGTTATCAGTCAATCAGCTTACTAATGATCTCAACTGCTGCGTGACTTTTTATTCTGATGGCTGTGTTTTTCAGGATTTTACGACGATAAAGATTATCAGTAGAGGTCGAGTGTCTAATGGGCTATTACTTGGTGGAGGAGGTGGCTGCTACGGCCTGCTTCGCAGTTTCTTCTTCTAATTTTGAGGCTCATTGTCGATTAGGGCATCCCTCTATATCTAGTTTGCATAATCTTTATCCTCGTTTTCGTTCTATTTCTAATATTGAGTGTGAGTCGTGTCGGTTAGTAAAGCACCTGCATGTGCCTTTATTACCTTGGGTCAATAAACGAGCTTCGGCTCCTTTTTCTTTAGTTCATTCAGATGTTTGGGGGATCTGTCCAGTCGAGTCTGTTTCTGAATTTCGTTATTACGTTATATTTGTGGATAATTATTCTCGTGTGACTTTCTTATATCTTATGCGGCATAAATCTAAAGAAGCATCTATTTTCTCCTCTTTTTGTATGGAAGTGCAAACCCAATTTAAGGCTCAGGTTAAATGTTTGCGCAGTGATAATAGTGGCGAGTATCTTTCAACCCAGCTGAAGACTTTCCTGCCCCCACATAGCATTATTCATAAGATTTCTTGCTCAGCTACCTCATAGCAGAATGGTGTCGCTGAGCACAAGAATCGCCATATTATAGAAACTACTCGAGCTCTCTTGTTTCAGATGCACGTACCTAAGAAATTCTGGAGGCATGCCGTGTTAACTGCTTGTTACTTGATCAACCGCCTCCCCTATCAGGTACTCGGTGGATAAATTCCAATGGCTGGACATTTCTCCTGGACAGAGCCTTTTCTCTCTACCCTTGAGAGTTTTTTGGTGCCTTTATTATGTTCGTGACACTCATCCCCAGCGGACAAAGTTAGATGCTCGAACTGTCAAATGTATTTTTCTTGGTTATTCAAAAACTCAGAAAGGGTACCGCTGTTTTTGTCCTTCTCTACACAAGTTTCTCGTCTCCCGGGACGTTGTCTTTGTGGAGTCTACTCCTTTCTTTTCTGCGTCGGATTCGGTTGTGTCGGGGGTTGGGAGTTCTGATATTCGAAGTCTTGATTTTTTAGTGTCTTGCTTGCCCTTGTCCTCTTCTGCAGGTGCTTCTCCTACTGCGAGGTCCTCCCTGCCTTCTCCATCCACTTTTAGTGTCTTGCTTGCCCTTGTTCTCTTCTGCAGGTGCTTCTCCTACTGCGAGGTCCTCCCTGCCTACTATGCTGAGCCAGTCTCCTCGTCTGCGGATCCTCTTCCCATGGTAAGTCCTTTTCCTCCTGACGATACTGCTTCTATTGCTACTCAAAAATCTTATCGGACTTGCAGGGATCATCCTCTCTATACCACCTCCTACAAGGGTCTTTCCGCCTCCTTACGGGCTTGCATTGCCACCTTGGATCAGACCGTTGTTCCTCGTACTGTTACCAAGGCCTTAGCCGACTCTGGCTGGCAGGGTGCTATGTTGAAAGAGATGTAGGCTCTTGAGTCCACCTCGACTTGGTCCCTTATTTCTCTTCCGGAAGGTAAACAGGTTATTGGCTGCAAATGAGTCTTTACAGTCAAGCTCAATCCTGATGGTTCTCTTGCCCGCTTGAAAGCCCGTCTTGTTGCCAAGGGGTATGCTCAGACGTATGGAATTGATTATTTTGAGACCTTCTCTCCCGTTGCCAAGATGGCCTCTGTTCGCCTATTTATGTCTCTTGTTGTCACTCGCCATTAGCCTTTGTATCAGCTTAATGTGAATAATGCTTTTTTTTTTCACGGCGATTTGAAAGAGAAAGTCTATATGGAGCAACCTCCCGATTTTGTTGCTCAGGGGGGGTCTATGCTGGTATGTCGTCTCCATCGCTCTCTTTATGTATCAGCTTAAAGCCCCGTCTTGGTCGCTTTAGCATGGTTATGTACCAATTTGGTTTTTTACAGTTCGAAAAAGACCACACACACTGTGTTCTATCGACATTCCTCTGCTGGCTATATTCTATTAATCGTCTACGTTGATGATATTGTTATTACAGGGGATGATACGGTTGGCATTTCTGAGTTGAAGTTATTTTTGAAATCTCAGTTTTAAACTAAAGATTTGGGAGAATTGAAATACTTTCTCGGCTTTGAGGTAACACGCAGCAAGAAGGGTATCTTTATTTTCCAGCGAAAATACGTGCTGGATATTTTAGTTGATGCGGGGCTTCTGCGAGCAAAGGGGGTCGAGTCACCTATGGACCCGAATGTCAAACTCCTCCTTGATGAGGGTGATGTTTTTTCTCATCCTGACCGATATAGAAGAATGAGTGGAAAATTGAACTATCTGACAACAGTGACAAGACCAGACATCGCCTTTCCTGTGAGTGTGATGAGCCACAGTTCATGGCTGCGCCTCGAGTCCCACATTGGAATGCCGTGATTCGAATTTTACGATATCTCTACAGTAACCCTAGTAAGGGGATACATTTCAGTGATCATGGCCACTCTATGATGGAAGAATATTCTGATGCAGACTGGGCCGGATGCCCCATTGATCGGAGGTCCAAATCTGGATTCTCTATATTTATTGGTGGCAATCTTATCTCTTGGAAGAGTAAGAAATAGGACGTGGTTTCTCAGTCGAGTGCCAAAGCCGAATATCGGGCCATGGCTCTGGCGACATCTGAGATTTTATGGCTCCGTTAGCTGCTTAGTGAGTTGGGTGATTCCTGTCCTGATCCAACAAAACTTTGGTGTGATAATAAATCTGCAGTGTATGTAGCAATATCTAGTATTTTACGAGCGCACGAAACATATCGAGGTGGACTGTCATTTCATTCGGCGCGAGTATCAGAATGGTGTGATTGTGTTTGGCTCCGTTCGCACTGGAGAGCAATTGACGGATATTTTAACTAAATCAGTCCTGGGTCCTCGGGTTCGATACATATGTAACAAGCTGGGCATGCTAAATATATATGCTCTCCAGTTTGGGGAGGGGTGTTAGATTTATTATGATTATTATTCGGTGTTAGATATATATCGTATTAATATTATTATTATATATTTATTATCCAGTGTGTGTGGGTATATGGATGTAATGGAATTGCCTAGTTTTATTATAAATAAGAGTCTCGTCTATCCTTTTGGGTACAGCTTCTCATTATTCTCTGTCTAATAACAAGAGCAATGACATGGGAAATGATTGAAAAATATTGGAAAACAGGAGGACCAAGTTTTGAGTAATACATACAGGAGGATTAAGAAGTATAAGATTATTAAGCTTTTCCTGATGACTGCTATCCAGTGTAATGGAATTGCCTAGTTTTATAAGACTCTTATCCAGTGTGTGTGGGTATATGGATGTAATGGAATTGCCTAGTTTTATTATAAATAAGAGTCTCGTCTATCCTTT
>JAOTRH010017853.1:0-22426 GCA_034768845.1 Heliamphora exappendiculata | reverse complement strand
TGAGACGTTGGGATGTGTAGTGATGTATGGTTGCACGGGAGTTGTGGTTGAGTTCGTGTAGGTTGTTGGATACCTATAAGATGTTCTGTCTGCGTGACGCGTTTGGTCAAAAGACTTGCTGGAGTCAAGTGACTTTGTCGCTGTGATTCAGGATTAGTTATCAGTTGTGTGGAACCTTGTCTAGGACAATGGTGTATCGCTTAGTGTTTCTCCGCTGTAAGAATTGTGTTTTTGATGGATGATCGAATAAACGATGGAGTTTTAGAGGGAAAACATTCTTTAGTATTCTAGGTGAGTTAAGTGAGCTCTTCTCTGGAGTTAGATGTATATGTTGTTTCTCGTGGATGGGCATCATGTCAGCTTCCTGATGACGTTGTTAGCATCAGTATGGTAGCGATGTGGTATCAATGTCAGTGGTCCTTTGGTGATCGTCAAAACTTGAGTAAAGTTTGTACGTGCAGAATGTGACTTCATGTGATCGAGGTCGGGCTCGATGTCGTGTGTTTTGATCCGTAAAGATAGTCCTTGGTGTGCACTGTGAGGTGTGATTGAGCCGGTATGTGGCAGTGAGAACAAGGTGGTAGTTTTATGTCCTATCCTGTAGTAAAAAGTGTTTAGGATCTAGTGCCATGTGGATTGGTCTCTTGTTTGGATTTGTCGTCGAAGTGGTTTGTGCTCGGTGAGAGTTTGGTTTCGAGGTTTGGCAACGTGAGTTTGATCTTGATCTGATGTTTTATGGACATTTCATGGATGCAAGTAGGGTCAGTAGGACTTGCCGTGTGCGTAGTCTGAAAGGAGATTGATTTTCAAAAGATGTGTATACTTGATAAAAGTTTTGTGACGACAGTTTTTGGATTTCAATTGATGGGGCATTTCTTTGTTGTTGTGCTATGTTGATGAGTGTATATAAGAGTTTGCTGATGATTGATGGCCTATGTTTGGCTTAAGATCAGTGTTGAATTTCGAGGGAGAAATTCCTTTAAGGGGGGAGAGTTGTGAGACCCCGACCTATTTCTTTTTTTAAAATAATTCAAGTGTTGAATGAGTTAGAGTTAACTCTTGACCTTGGTGAAGTTTTTGATGCACGTTTGGGTCTGTATATGATTTTCTGGAGCTTATTTCAATTGGCAAGAGAGTTCAGTCAACTAACATGGGAGTTTAATCAACTAACAAACTATGGAAAATAATTTTGGATTTTAGTAACAATTCAGTCGACTGAGGGGGTGAGTTCAGTTAACTCAGTCGATTGACTTGGAGGGTCCAGTTGACTGACCTGTGTCGGTGGAAAGTTTTTCGATTTTCCAAAAGCTTTTTAGCTGACTAACCAAGGAGGCTCAGTCGACTGACCTGGGTTATTTTAGCATTTTCTATAAATATCAGGCTTGGAGATTTTTTAGGATATTTTCCTTTTCAGATCTGGTTTCTCTCACATGAAACCTCTTCCTTCTCTCTAGATTTTGATGGGTCAAGGGCTCGATTTTCAGCGATCGGACAGCAAATTCTTGATGTTGGTGCCCTGGCTTCGCATTCATCAAGACAGAATCCCGTTTCGACGAGGTTCAATTTTTGAGGCGTCGAGCTTTTGGCGCAACGAGGTAAGATCCTAGACCATATTGTAGTTGAAGGGTGTTACGTGCAATTACATGCATATTCACCAGTTAAAACGCTTTAAATATCATATTGCATGTTTAAACCTTGTTGTTTGGATTAAAAGCATGTTTTTTGCTTTTTATATGGTTTATGACATGATATGAACTAGTGGATGTCCAATTTTTAAAAAGGTGGTTTTGAAAATGGCTATTTGTGAAAATCTCGATAACTATGTTTTGGAGGTTTGGAACTAACCCTTGCGGTTGTGTCTCAGGTTTTGAAACGTTTTGATTAACGACGGGGAAAAACATTTTGAAAATGTTTTGAGTGAGTTGATGATCTCCATGGTAGATGGATGATATGGTGTTGAACCTTTGAAACTCTTTTTATACATGTTGATGTATAACTATTTTGAATGTTTTCGTAGTTGAGCTACGAAATGTTTTTGTTAAATAATTCTATTGATGTACCGTGACAGTGTGTGTGTGGAGTTGGGCTTACATTGCTCCTCAGTGGAAATTCAAAAATGTGCGCAGTGTAGGTGCCTGCATACCTTCGGGCTAATCCTCGTAAACGAGGCGTGGGTGCTTAGTACCCTCGAGTGTTGTACCGTAAACTAAGTGGTCATTGTTGTGAGTCCGCATATTACTTGTCATTATTCTGCAGGCCTTAAATGGTTCAGGACAGGGGGTAATGGACAAGAGTCTATTGTTGTTATCTTTGTCCGTGTGGTTGACAGAGTCGGTACATAGGATTTATTTACAATATACCTTGGCTGTGTGTTCTGAGAGGAAACTATTTTGATCGTTGCTCGGCTGTGTGTCCCGAAAAGAAACTATTTTATGTTCCTCAGTTGAGTGATCTGAGTGGAAAACATCTTTTGATCTCAGTTGTGTGTTTCGAGTGGAAAACATCATTTTGGATACTATTTTTCTTTAACTATTGAAATGTTCAGTTTTGACGATGGAAAAACCGTTTTGAGAGACTTGTGTAGTCTGATGGGAAAACTTGGAGTTTTATGAAGTAAAACATTTTTCGAGACTCGGGTGGTTGAGTCAAATTATATGCTATGTGATTGCATATCATGATTTATGGCTTTATAGTTTGTTACTATTGGGCTTCGGCTCACGTGGTGGGAATTTCTATTAAAAACTATTTTTAGGTGAACGTGGTCCTGTAGGTTGATCTTGAGGTGTCCGGAGGTGGTTTATGACAAGACTTGTGTTTTGTCAGGATATGTAGCTTATATCATTTGTATATGTTTCATGTTTTGATATAACATGTTGTAAAGCATATGAGATTCTTATAGATGTATGCATGCTTTATTGCTTTTGAGAGAACCTTGAGTTGGTTGTTGTTTTTCGTTGTTTCTTACTATGTTTTTCGATGTTTGGTTCAACGGTTTTCAAAAAGAAAGGGTTTTCAAATAGTTTTATGCTACACAAAATCTCTTGTGCTTTGAGGGGAATTTTAGAACGGTTTACACATCTTTTTAAAAGGATTTTCATTACTCAAAATGGATATTTTTTTAAAGGTTTTGTTTGTGGAGCCGTGATTGTAGTCCTTTGAGATACTCTTTTAAATTAAATAAACCCTCGTTAATACGTTTTATAAAGGTTTCAGCCTCGTTTGGCTTAATGGTTTTCATCCCGATTGGGTTTGGGGAGTTTGTTGGTTGTTTGTAGGTTTTTCGCGTGACCGGGAATTTGGGGGGTGATAGGTAATTTCACGAAAATATTAATTATAATTATACTTCCAACCATATTCTTAAAACCAAATATTCGAGCTCTGTTATTAAATGCTTATTTATTCTCCCAACGTTTAGATTACAGATACGCACCTATTCAATTAAATTACTAACAATTATATTTAATCGGCTTCTTCAAAATTTCTTAAGCCCTTCCACTTAACTTATTTGACTGCTCGATAATTAAATCCACCTGCAGGATTTTGCTATGTCAAAACATATAAGTTTCCTTAAAGGGGTATCATCAATCCTGATCTTTCGGGACGTGAATTCCGTCAATAATTAATATTCACCATATAATAAATATCATCATTCAACTTACCGGGATTATAGATCCGTAAAAGATCGCATTCTTTAATGAATCAAAATAACGAATATTAAATATACGTAAATAATTAATTATTTTGGGATTAAGAATATAAGCACTGATACTAACCTTGGGGTGCGAATTAATTTATATAGTTAGTATAAAATTAATTATCCCAACGTGGTCTTGCTCAATACACACAAAGTGTACTAGTACAGCGAGTTGGAACAATAGGTGATGCTATTATATATTCCTCGTAACCAAAACAAATCTACTAAAACTCTATACTACAGTCGTACCGATGGTTTATCAAATTTCATCTAAACTGTGATAGAAAAAACTTATATTCTTCAAGAACCTTTAATTTAGTCATCTGTGTGTAAGCCAAACTCTACAAACCATATTAAATACTATGTAGAAAAAAAATATCCATGCAAAGTATTAAATAAATAATAAGATGCATATATTACTCATTAAGATTCTCATAAAATAGAAAATTAGTTTTATTAATAAATAAAAGTAAATACTAAAATCAAAAAATTCATGATTTTTAATATACAGATAGAAGGTTGATTAGGACTTAGTTTTGAGAATCTTCCTAGGTCCTCAGGCTCCTTTTTTCTTCTTCGTTTTGTTTCTTCTTCTTTTCCTCCCACACTTGAAGAACACTTTGAAGACTTAAAATCTGGTCTCTCTCTCTCTCTCTTGTTAACCGAGTGGTGAAAGTAATTATCAATGTGTAAGCCTTTAATTATTTTTTCCTTAATTCTATTGGTTGCATGTACTTTTTTACTCTAATTAAGAAATTTAGAAACAGAGTTTTGAAGGTGGATTTTGGCTAGAGCAAATTTGGAAAGACCAAAATCAAATTTTTGCTTTAATTGTTTGTTTGGTGATTCTTTTTTTGGGTAGTTAAATGTATTATAAAGAAAGGAAAAAAATACAAGATTCCAAGAGGCATACCCCAGGCAAATACAAGCTTACCAAACAAAACAAAAAGAAACTAACTAACATGAGCCACATTGCCCCCACAGAGAGCGGGGGAGATGAGCAAACAAAGAAAACCCACAAAACCGGGGAAAGAGGGACACCAAAACCAACTAACCAACCCTGCTAGAAAGAACTACCAACCTACAGGGCCAAAAGACCGCTTTTTCTTTTTCTTGCCACTGGACTGATTAGCCTTCTTACTCCCTGTCTTCAAGGGAGAAAGAGGGGCTTCATGCTTTCCATCGACTGGGGGCCACAAAATCGTAGCCTCACTATCATCCTATCCAAAAGACGGAGAGACTTAGAGGTAGCTACTTGAGCCATGGATGTAGGGGCATGCTGGCTAGTAGGTTGAGAGCTATCAACATGAGTCGCAACATGATAAACACTACCTTTCTCCTTACTGGGACCCTGCTCTTGAATAACATCACATAATCGAACTTGAGGGGGAGTAGTACCCAAATTTTCCACACTAGGGGCAGTCGGAGCCACCACTTTACCCTTCCCAATGGGAGTCCAAACACCGTGATCCTCAGGAATGTCAACTTTAGTCTTAGTTAGAGTAGATTTGCACATACTTGTTCTATGCCCAAAAGCTTTACAGGTAAAGAAGATATCTGGAAGGCCTTGGAACTCAACCCGAATTGGGACTAATTCCCCTTCACACCTAATAATAATCTCATGCTTCAACGGTTGGGATGCATCAAGTTCAACACAAACTCTTGTGTAGGAAATACGTTGCTTAGTATCTGTTGCCCGATCCAAGAACAAAAGCACACCCAAAGCGCTAGCAATTCTGCTCAAACATTGATCATTCCAAAATTCCAATGACATGTCATGGAGCTTGACCCACACCAGAATCTTGGAAATAGCCTCCTTTGTGAGACACAAACGTTTCCTCCACCTCTTGAGAATAAGGAGTTTTCCAGAGAAATGCCAAGGCCCACGATCTAAGACACTTTCTATAGCCTCGACACTCTTGAATTTGAAAAAATAGAACCCTTTCTCATTACCAAAAACTTCAATCAACCCTTCTTGATTCCATAGCGTTCTAGCAATTGCTCTGACTAATGGGAAGGCCATGTTTACATCTAGGAAGTAACCCACAAGACAAGATTGCCATGCCTGAGCATCAACCATATCCCCCCCAATATCCACATCGCCCTCTTGGTCAGAGTTCCCTACTGGATAATACTCCAAAGATGTTCCCGATGAGCTTCGGGTAGTAAGCAAAGATGCCCAGGTTCTAGCCTTAGGAATAGCCCGAGCACTTGGGTTGTCGTCAGCCCCATTGTCAAAGCCACGAAACTCGCCCTTGTTCCGAGCTGGTTGAAAACCAAACCGAGAGATAGGATCCAAACCATGAATGGGGCTAACATCCCCGGAAGCCTCCTGATGGGAGTCAACTCCTAAATCCTTACCCTTACATTCCTTAGATGTCTTAACAATACTAATATCCAACAAATCACAATCAAAGGAGCCAAGATCAGAAAGGGTTGTACCTGGCTGCGGGGTGGCTGTAGCCTTCAAAGGAGCTTGAAACCTAGCCAACCGAGCTTCAATAGTAGCAATACAATCCTTACTACGAGGGCTTATACCTTTTCGAGCTCTGTTCAGAGCCTCTATCGCATCCCGCTCAAAACCAACGGAACCCTCTTGACGCGGCGCTGTGCCGTTACCCACTAAAGATTCAGATGCTTGGGGCAACTCAAGACCCCAAACTTGGTTGCATTCAGTAGAAGAAGAGTTCCTAACATCCACTATGGGAGCTGAACAGAGCTTCTCGTGAGGAGGCGTAGCTTTCTCTAGTGGATCCTCAACGACGGCAACTCTAGGCGGAGAGAAATCATCTAAGGCTAGGGTTGGAACCACCGACACCTTCGGCCGCTCAGGGCCTTGTCGTCGCATTGCCATAGAAGATGCCCTAGATGGGCTCGCAACAGGTTCTGTGGGATTTCCTGGAATAAGCACTTGCAACCGTTGCAGTTTCGCAATAATGGCTTCAAATACTTCTTTGAAAAACGGCTTGAGGCCAGATCGAACAAATTATTCTTCCTTCTTAATCAATTCGTCGACGCTAGATAGGACCTCTTGAAATCGGCTAACAGTCGGTGATCGTACATCATCTGAGCTATCATCATCCCCCTTCATTTCAATTTCTGATCCATCAGTGCCAGTGAGAACACTAAAGCGATTTAGAGTTTTTCCATCTTCGAGGGTGAAAAAGCCCTAGCACAAAAGCGCCAGTACCCTCGCAAAGACGCACCTACAGTCGCACCTCAAATCGCATCTACACTGAAGCGATTATTCACCCTGTTACGTATTTTGTTTATAGTTTGGTGATGTTTTGGGACTACATTGTCCTAAAAAATACTTTAAAAATTAATTTGATATATTTTTTTAGTCTCCCTACCTATCAAAACTTATTATTTTAGTGAGTTTATGATTTGTTTAGTATTTTCTTGATTTATTATAATTTTGACAATATTTGATTAATTAGGTATAGGCAATTAAGTCAAACTAAACTAGTTTAACAACATGTGAGTTTTTAGCTTAATTAGGTATGTAAGAACTTCAATAATGATTTATCTGCTTTTGCTGGCATAAAATATTATATTAATATGAATATTACTTATTTGAATATTTTTGGGTCATAATAATGCTTGATTTGTACATATTTTTTTTATTTTAGGCATAAAATACAAAAAGTAAATTTTTGACACACACTCCTAGATATAACCTGCCACTAGGGGTATTTTGATTATTTTTTTGTTATTTTGTCTTTTGCTTATTATTTTAATTTAAAATTTTAATTTAGGGTGTTCATGTGTCAAAATTTAGATTTATAAAACTTTTTGGTGCATTATGGGAAAAATGGTCATTTTATTCTTTTTATGAGAATTTTTTGATTTTTAATTTAATATTTGATATTTGATAATTACCCAAAAAAAATTTAATATTTGATGATAATTAATTAATTTAGGATGTTGGGAGTTTTCTCCATGTATTAGTGTTTTGCCTATTGAGTGTTTGGCCTTTTAGGGTTTTTGGGTCGAATTAGGGTTTCTAATCGAACAAGGGTTCCCAACCTCTTAGGGACCTAAGATCTCATTAGCTAACTGTTATAGGTAAAACTGTCAAGATCATTATTTTTGCAAACGATTTTTGATAAAAAAAATTAACTGGATGGGTAAATTTCAAAATGGGCTCTCTAGATAAAACTTTTTGACGTCGAATGATTAAAATAAAACCCGTGCAACCATAGTTAATTTAGAAGAATACATTTTTACCGGTCGAATCTTCAATTACAATTTGATTCCGAGTTGGAGCTCCCGTCAGATCTTCTATTGTATTCTCTTCTGCGATTCTTGAATGTAGGATGTGTTACAATCTATCAAGAATTTGTACCGGCAAAACCTGAACAGCTTTAATCTTAGAAGACATGTTATGAAACTGGTTCAGCCTACCGCATATTTATTGGGTTACAGTAGAGACATGTCGAGTAATTATGAGTAAGACTTCCAGTGGAATACAAATACGTAATTAAGCAAAATCTCATAGCAGTATCTGTAATTATGAAAAAATAGCAACAGTTTCTGCAATTTTCATAAAACACTAATTTTTAGTGCACACCACTAAAGAGCTATAATTGCACCATGACCCATAATCTCAAAATCTTCTTGCATTGAGCTTCTATTATTAAATGTTTATCATTTTTTCCCATATTAAGATTTTTGATATCTGCCAATTAAATCTAATTACTAACAATTTAATTTAATTGGTATCATGATATTCCTTATGCCCTTCCACTTAACTTATTTGACCGCTGAATAATCAAATCCACCTGCAAAGTTTGGCCAGTCAAAACTTATAAGTTTCCTTAAGTGGGTATTGTCAATCCCGATCTTTTGAGACGTAAATTCTGTCAATAATTAATATTCACCATATAAATAATACTGCTATCCAACTCACTGGGAATATAAACCCATATAAGATCGCACCCTCTAATGAATCAAAATAATAAATATTAAATATACGCAAATTAATAATTATTTCAGGATTAAAAGCATTAGCACTATTCATAATAATTTTTTAGTGTGAATTAATTTATATAGTCAGTATAAAATTAATTACCCAAAATGTTTCGTTCAATACACACAAAGTGTACTAGCACATAGAGTCAAAACAATAGACGACGCTATTATCTGTTCTCCGTAACCAAGACAAGCCTATTAAAACTCTGTGCTACAGTCGTACCGATGGTATGTCAATTTCTATCTAAACTGTAAATATAAAATTTATATTTTATAAGAATCTAAAATCTAATCTGCTGCGTGTAAGTTGTACTTTACACACCAGATTTAATACTGTACAGAATATCGGACATTCATGCATAACATTAAAGAAATGATATACATACATTGCTAATTAAGATTTCTATAAAATAAAAAAATAATTTTATTAAAATAGAATTAAATACTAAAAATATAATTTTGAGTATACCAATCTTAATAATCTCCCACTTATACTCAAAATCGAGCTGCCGCACATTTATCTCCCATGCTCTCTACATGACTGTCAAAATTCTACTCGATAAGCTCTTTGTAAAAGGATCTACAAGGTTGTCTCCTAATGTAATCTTGGTCAAAACAATATCACCTCTCTCTACAATTTCTCGTATCAGATGATACTTACGCTCAATGTTGTTTCCTTTCTTATGAACCCTTGGCTTCTTTGATTTTGCAACCGCTCCCCTATTGTCACGGTAAAGTATAATAGCTGACTAAACTGAAAGTACCACCTCTAGATCCAATAGGAAGTTCCTGATCTAAACAACCTCCTTGGCTGCTTCAAAAGCTTCAACGTACTCGGACTCTACAGTGGAATCAGCAATGCAGGACTGCTTGATACTCATCCAACTTATAGCTTCACCTCCTAAGGTAAACACATATCATGAGGTAGACTTACGAGAATCCTTGTCAGACTAAAAATTTGATTTTGTATACCCCAAAGGCACTAGACTGTCTGCCTGGTAAACTAACATATAATCCTTAGTTCTTTTCAGATACTTGATTATATTCTTTACCGCAGTCTGATGCTCCTATCCTGGGTTAGACTTATATCTACTAACCATACCAACGGTAAAGCAGATGTCGGGTCTAGTGCAAAGCATAGCATACATGAGGCTTCCTACTACCGAAGCGTTCATCTTCTCTATCTCATCAGGTGTGTTAGGATACTGATCCTTGAATAGAGTAATTCCATGCCTAAAAGGGAGAAACTATTTCTTGGAATTCTGCATGCTAAAACGAGCAAAGATATCGTCGATGTACTTTGCTTGTGATAAGCTCAACATCCTTTGTTTCTAATCTCGCACAAGCTTAATCCCAAGAATGTGAATGGCTTCTCCTAAGTCCTTCATATCAAACTACCCAGATAATCATACTTTAACCATAGATAATGCCCCCACACCATTTCCGATTAGCAAGATATCGTCTGCATAAAGTACTAAGAAGATCACCACGCTTCCGTCACGATTCTTGTACACACATGACTCATCCGGACTCTGACCAAAATCATAAGACTTAATGTCTTGATCAAATTGAGTATTCTAAGACCTTAATGCCTTCTTAAGTCGATAAATAGATCTCTTAATCTTGCATAAAAAGTGCTCTTGGTCCTTTGCAATGAATCCATCTAGTTGTACCATATAGATACACTCATTAAGACTTCCATTAAGAAAAGCTGTCTTGACTTTCATTTGCCAGATCTCGTAATCAAAATGTGCAACAATAAATAAGAGAATTCAGATAGACTTAAGCATGGCTACCGATGAAAAGGTTTCCTTATAATCGATTCATTCTTTCTGAGTGAACCCTTTACCAACAAGCCTAGTTTTGAAGGTTTTAACATTCCCGTCTGCTCCTCTCTTCCTCTTGTAGATCTACTTGCATGTAATGGGTTTTATCCATTTAGGTAGTTCTACAAGTTCTCAAACCTGATTGGAATATATAGATTCTATCTTTGAATTCATAGCCCTTTCTCAAAGATCTACATCTTTGTCCTGTAGTGCTTCATTGTAGTTACAGGGCTTGGTATCTAATTCTGTCGGGATCCTGTCAAAAGACTCTCCCAATAACATATACCGATCAGGTTGATGAACAATCCTCCCACTACGACTAGGCACTACCTGTGTCTGTGTACTAGCAGTAACACATTAAGCAGAATCAGAACCCGGTGCATTAACACCATGTTCTTGATTTGCACATGTTTCGATAATCCTCCCACTACGACGAGGTAATGAATATCAATGACATGTTCTTCTGTCCTACTGGTATTTCCTCTCAATTTTTCTAGAATAATGTTGCTTTTGGGTCTGTAGTCCATAATATAATTCTCTTCTAAGAATCGGGCATTGGTGCTAATAATAACTTTCACTTGGGATACCCCACAAAGAAATAGACTTCTATCCTTGGTTCCAACTTACCCGCGTTCTCTTTCAGTACATGTGCTGGACACCCTTAAATTCGAATATGTTTCAGGCAAGGCTTATGCCTGGTCTACAATTATGTAGGAGTAGAAGTTACTGACTTAGAAGGTACCAAGTTCAAAATGCAAGCCAAGTTCAGAATGTAAGCTGCTGTCTCTATAGCGAGTCCCCAAAACGAACTGAGTAAACTTGAATAACTCATTATGGACCTTACCATTTCCATAAGAGTCATATTTCTTTTTTCTACTCATCATTCTGTTGCAGAGTGACAGATGTAGTCAACTGGGATGTAATCTTCTCTGATGACAAATAATTTTTAAACTCTCCAAATAGGTATTCCCCACTACGGTTGGATCGTAGTGATTTGATACTTTTATCCAGATGCTTCTCCACCTCTGCAATAACTTAGCTCAAACCTTAGTATTAGCAACGGATAAACAATGAGGACCTAGGTCGCTACATGAATAGAAGAAATCCTAATTAACCCAAAACACTAAATTTGACCCGAAAAACCTGAAAAGACCAAATACTAAGAGACAAAGTCTTAATACTGAAAAAAAATTCGAGACTGCTTAAATTAAGTAAATAACATAAAATATAAAATTTAAAATTTAAAATTCTCATAATTTTGGTAAAATGACTGTTTTGTCCATAGTATAGCAAAAAGTTTTAAAATTTTAAAATTTAACACATAGATATCTAAAATTAAATATTTATACACAGTTAATTAATAAAAGACAAAATAATAACAAAAATGACCAAATTGCCCTTGCATGGCTGGCCATCTAGGGAAATGTGCCTAAAAATTTACTTTTTGCCTTTTGAAGCTTAAAAATGAGAAAAATATGTATAAATTAAGTATTATTTTGACATAATACATTTTATACAAGTAATATACATAATATAATAATAATATAGGTCAAAAAAATAAACAAATAATTATTTAAAGTCTCTACACACCAAATAAGTCAAAAAGTAAATTCTAGTCAAATTAGCTTAATTTAGCTTAAAAGCCTTCACCTATTTAATTAATTGCTATCAAAATTATGATAAATTATGAAAAGACTAAATTAATTATAAATACATTAATATAATAGATTTTGGTATATTTAGATATCAAAAAGATACATAAAATTAATATTTTATGCATTTTCTTTCACAAAATGGTACCAAAACATAATTTAAACCGTAATTTAATACAAAAATTAGATTTGTCTGCCCAAACCTACCCTTAGCCGAATTCCCAAGCTGCCAAAAATTAGATTTGTAAGTCTCAATTAAACCCCACCTCCCATGCAACCAATGAAATTTTAAAAAAATAAAAAATCTCTTACACCATAATTATGATATTTACTAAACAAATTTTTCTATATAAGCAACACCAATATCACCCATTCTCCCACTACATATTCGGCTGAGAGTTGCGAGGGACGGCTACCATAAAATTTTCTGAGTGTTTTCAAAGAAGATGCAGAGAAGAAGAAAGGAGAAAGAAAGAGGAAGGAGGAAAGAATTATGGAGGAAGCATTAAAGTTAAGTCCTATTCTCCTACAATCTTTTGAGCATCAAAAGAGGTAAGTAAATCTCCTAAAACCTTATGATATTCTCCCATAAGATAGCTCTCAATCAATCTCTATAATAAACCTTAAAGATAATAAACAAAGAATAATCCAAAAAAGCGTCGTAGGCATGAATAGTATACTATTTGTGTTTGATCAAGCTTTTCATGTGCTTGCATGTGTGTATTTTTTAGTTTTATGGCTTGAGTATGTTCTAGAGTTTGGGTTTGTATGAGTATAAAACATGCATGCAAAGAAAACACATCAAAAATACACACAACATGAGTTAAGGAACCAAAACCCTAGGTAACCTAATTTTTTGGGCTCACCAACATTCTGCTACCAGCTTTAACATATTATAACTAATTGTAAAAAAATGATCTTAAAGTGAATTTAAGTTTGGACCTATATTTTTGAGTTCTCTTTCATACAAAATTTGTTTGAAGTGATTTCGGCAGATAGAACTCCAGATATGTCATTTTTATCAAAGAGTGTTAGATCTTGTCCACTTTGAGTTGCATACCTAAAAATCCTAAGTTAGAGTGGGAACTGAGCTTGGGTCAAAACCTAAAACTTGTAGATGACTTATTTATCTTACTGTCCACCAACAATGAACCAAAACTATGAAGTTTGGATAGGTCAAAAAAAATCCCAAAGTCACTATTGAGATTTAGTGACTGATAGAGCTCTCTTTGTCACACATTTTTGTGAAACTAAAAACGTAAGTTTTTAGTAGCCAAATACAACAGTGGTAAACATGAAAAATGTAGCTAACATATTAAACTAAATACTAAGTGAACATCAGCCCAAAATACCCTCGAATATTACCCAAAAAGTTTTAAGCATTCTCTGTTGGAAACCCACAAAGCATTCTCTGAAAGAATCATTTTTATAAATTGGCCAAAATCACTAACTATTTCCAAACAACTTATCATAGTACAAAATATGAAACTTGTAGGGGACACCTTAAACTAAAACCTCCCAAAACATCAGATCCATAGCCCTTAGATTGATGCCCCAAAATCGTGGCCAATAGAGGCCTAAATTTTATGATTTTTTTTTGTAAAAAGCTTAACGGTTTTCGTTTAACTAAAATAAATGACACATTTACCCTAGGATCTAACCTTAGTGTTAAACATTAAAGTTGTAGAAAATATTTTTATCTAATTGGTGTTCAAACTTTAAAAATTAAATCCATATTTAAGTACTTCAAAATACTATCGCAAACTTAAAACTAGCAATTGAATATTTACCTAAAATTGGCTAAGTGTACGAATGACATGTTATTTTGTGAAACTTGAGTATATAGACTTTATATGAACTTTGTGAACGCTTGGTGTATAAAAATAATAACTTTGATGAAATGAACCTATGCTGATAGTTCAATCCTATGTTACATAAGTCATGGTTTATGCTTCGCATGCTTGTACTCTATGCATTTGTAGATTGTACCATACCATACTTACATGCCATGTTATAATTGTACACGAGAAGCATATTACACATCATGAGCATTCTTACATTTCATCTTGGGTGATCGGAGTCCCTTTCGTACCTATCATTGTGGGTTGGGTGATATGAAATTATTCTTTCTGTGGTTGTGGATTTAGGGCGTCCCTAGTTGCCATATTTGAAATTGAATTGGGAGATTGTTTATTTTAAAAAGGGGGATTAGGCACCATGGGTTCGTCACTAGTTTTAATTAGACTTTGGGTTGACACCTAATGAGTATCCTAGTCCTTAAGGTGGGATTGGTTAGCCTGGAATAAGGATGGGTAAAATTGGATAAAGGCCAGTCCCCACGCCGTTGCCATTGCGTAAAACGGCCAAGACATGTAGCCATGACGAGGGTTTACCTTTCGTAATGAGGCGAGAATGGGTTCGGTGATCAAGTCCCATCAAGTCTGCTCTATAATTCCCAACATGGAATTTATGATATTGTCCTGGAAGTACGTTGGGTTGGACAATTGCATTACATTTATCTACATCACGCACTTGTACAATTGTTCTTATAAATGCTTGCCCTGTTGAAATTAATAAAATTGTCTGTCTCTTTACCCTTAAAATTGTATTGGGTATTATACGATATGTATCGTATGATATTTTGTTGTGAGTTTGTTAGACGATTTAGGAAATTTTCTTCTGGATTTCGGCTCATGACATTCGTGCCATAGGTGAAGAAGAAGAACCTTTTGACGAAGGCGGATTCGTTGAAGAAGAGGATTTTGGGGAAGAGGTAGTGTGGCAGGAGCCAGAAGATCCCAACAATGCCGCTTGAAAACGTAAGATGTTTTCTTGTTGATCTTTTGTTCAGTTTTCCACGAACATATTGTAACTTTTGTTAAATTTTCTAGATGACTGTAATCATTAAGTACTTTGAACAAATTCCGAACCATTAATGATGTAGTAATTATCATATGTAATTATGAATGTTTGGCTAAAATATTTTATGTATTTATAGTTACGTATGTTCTGACGTGCCCGAAGGTGGGGCGTCACAGTTGGTATCAAAGCCTAAGTTTAGTGAACCTGCAGGCCTTGGAAAATGGGAGATTACGAGTTTTGTAGCGTAGAAACTCTGTAGAATGTTTGTACTAATAATTTATCACATATAATTTTAACAACTTAAAATCTTTACTTTAAGGTTCTCTCTATCTTTCTTTCTTAGGATGGCATCCGATGCAGAACCAACTAAGGAACCATGGGCACACCAGAACCTGAAGACTCGAATCCCGAAGAGGACCCAGAGGATATACCCGTGGAGGAGCAAGAACCTATCGACGCTGTCCCTTTAGCGTGGATTTTTTCAGAGGAATGGTAAGCTAAACCAGAAGATAAAGGTGATGAGGTGGAGGCAAATGAAGAACCGAATGAGGAAGATTTCGACGCTGACAATGAGGACGACGACGAAGAAGAAGAAGTAGCGGTTGCCTTCCCATACGATCAGCTTGAGGCACCTCCGCCCAACTCCGATGAAAACGAGGCTATGGATACAGCCGTCCGGAGTTCTAGGGTTTCTCTGTAGGGGATCGGGTGTACACTAGAATCTGCCCGGAACATATGTGTATGAGGAGGAAACTAGAAGCTTTTTCGCAATACATGGGACCCTTATGCGTGATCGAGAAATGCAGCCGAAAGCTCTACCGCTTAGACTTTCCTCCCGAATTCAAGACGCAACTAGGGGACATGTTGACTATAGGATGGATGCAGTATCAGAGGCCAACGGACGAGAGAGGAATTATCGACCCGCGTGATTTGGCCATTAATTTCGACGACGTGAGATGTTTCGAGAGACTCTGACTGCCATAACTAATAAAGTACAAATGGGGCCAACTAACGTCTGGCATGTCGAGGTGCAGTGGCGTTGCTACAACATCACCGAGGTGACCTAGGAATGTGAATCAATTGTCTACCACTTTTATCCATAACTGTTCGTTTGGATATTACCACGAAAGCCTTGTACTTTTCCTTTAACTTGAAGATTATTTGTGTGTTGTGTGAACTTTGATAAACTTTTATTGACTATGAGTTGAAATAAAATCCAAATCTTTGATGTTGAAATCTTTATAAGTAGTTCTATAATTGTCAACCTAACTCTATGAAATCCCAACACATAATAAATAACTAAGAACTAGAATAACTCCCATAATCATAACACTCTTTTTCTTTTTATTCTAGAATGGCTGGTGGAAGACCTAATCACCGACAAGCAAATGGGCCAACAAACGATGAGATACCAGGACTAACTCAAGTGTTACGAGAATTAGCCACTAACATCAACCACCCACATGTACGTGACTGAGCTTAGTTTCTGTTCGAACTAGGAAGGCAGCGAACCCCAACGTTTCGAGGGGGAGTAAAGCCAGAGAGGCAAAGGAATGGTTGAGAGCAGTCAAGAAACTATTCAACTCGATGGGAGTCCAAGATGAGGCCGATCGAGTGGCTTTAGCTACCCACTTGCTAGAAGGAAAAGCCGATCATTGGTGGACGACTCTGGTCACCAACACCCATGAACTAGCGACTCTAATATGGGAGCAGTTTGAGAGATTATTTTTAGAGAAATACTTCCCACCCCCTTTCCGTTAAGGTCAGATTCGAGAGTTATTAGAACTTAAGCAAGGAACAATGACCGTAATGCAGTATGTTAACTGTTTTGAGGAATTGAGCCATTTTTCCACGGCCATCGTACCGGACATAGAATCTAAGGCGCAAAAGATCGAATGGGGCGTGGAGTCATCTATCCGAGCAAGGGTGATCTGCTTACAGCTTCCCACCTACACCCAGGTAGTGCGCATAGCCTTGCTAGCCGAGACAGATCAAGTGAACTCCAAGAAGACATGGAGTCAGAAGAAAGGAAGTACCAGCTCCAGAGGACCAGTGAGGAGCAACCAAACGTTCATCCCCAAGAAACTATATCACCGAGAGTACCAACAAGGACGACCAAGGGATCGTCCTGCGACATCCATGGTATGCTTTGAGTGCAACCGACCAGGGCATAAGAGGTATGAGTGTCTGCGCCTCACACAGAGGAATCTGACCAATCAACCCCAATAGTGGAGGCAGCCCCAAACTCAGCTGCCTAGGTTCTCACAACAAATCCAAGTCACCAGGCCAACTATTCAGCAGCAAAATGGAAGAGGAAGACCACCACTCAACAAGAATCAGAGACCACAAGGAGGCTTGGGTAATGGGCTAAAGATTGGAAATCTCAAGAACAATAATGGGAATCGATCAATGGGAGGCCGCATCTTTGTGCTGCAGGAAGAAGAAATGGAGAACTACCAAGTCATACAAGGTATGTTCGTATTGTACCTCAGTACCTTAGTGAAAGTACTATTTGATTCTAGAGCATCCCATTCTTTTGTATATCTAGATTATATGAAGTCCTTGCTCTTAGAACCCGAGGCATTGTAACATACCCTAAGTGTTGTCACACCCTTAGAAAATCAAACCCGAGTAGACTCTATTTGAAAAGCCTGCACGTTACGAGTAACCAATACCCTTAGGACTTGTGACCTACGAGTCATGGATTTCAATGGCTACGATGTGATCTTTGGAATGGACTGGTTATCGGGACACCATGCTATCATTGACTGTCGACAAAGAAGATATGGGCGCAAGCGGAAGATGGCACTACTGTGCGAATTCAAGGAGAACGACGCAAGATCCTGACCCCAAGTAGTGCAAAGGACTGTAAATCGAGTAACTTCGTTGGGAGATTGACCTGTCTACTTGCTAGTATGAACATCTCATCAACCCCTAAGTTGCCCCGAGTAGTGTTCGAATACAAAGATATATTCCTAGAAGAACTACCTGGACTACCCCCGCGTCGAGAGATCGAGTTCACGATAGAACTTCAGCCTGGAACCGAACCGATCTCGATCGTCGCCCACCATATGGCACCCGCAGAACTAAAGGAGTTAAAGGACCAGCTCCAGGAACTGCTCAGCAATAGTTTTATTCGCCCTAGTATGTTGCCATGGGGAGCGCCAGCGCTGTTCGCTAAGAAAAATGATGGAACCTTGCGTCTCTGTATCGACTATCGTTTGTTAAACAAGGTAACAATCAAGAATCGATACCCCCTGCCCCGTATCGATGATCTCTTCAACCAGTTGTGAGGATCAGTTTGTTTCTCAAAGATCGATCTTCGCTCCAAATATCACCAGCTTCGAGTCAAGGAGGAGGATATACCAAAGACAGCCTTTAGAACCCGATACGGACATTATGAATTCGTAGTCATACCATTTGGTTTAACCATTGCCCCAAGAGTTTTCATGAGTTTGATGAATAAACTCTTTCAGCCCTACCTCGACTAATTTGTAGTGGTTTTCATAGACGACATTCTAGTATACTCCCGATCTGAGGAAGAACATGAACAGCATCTGAGAATTGTCTTGCAGAAGTTAAGAGATTCTCAACTCTTTACTAAGGCAAGCAAGCGTGAATTCTAGTTACGCAAAGTGAAGTTTCTGGTACACGTAGTGTCTAAGGAAGGAATAGGTGTAAACCCTGCCAAGGAATGTTTTTGAAGTTCATAGTTTTCTTGGATGAGCAAGATACTACCGGAGATTTAGCCAGGATTTCTCAAAATTAGCACGCCCAATGACCCGATTAATGCAGAAAGGGGTGAAGTTTGAGTGGAGTGATAAGTGTGAAACGGCTTTTCAAGAGCTCAAGAGAAGATTAACTAGTGCCCTGATCCTGATCGTACCCGAACAAGAGGTTGGGTATACGGTGTATTGTGATGCATCGAAGGATGGCCTAGGATGTGTACTAATGCTGAACGGAAAGGTAGTAGCTTACGGGTTAAGGCAATTGAAACCTCATGAGCAGAATTACCCTACCCACGACCTGGTACTTGCAGCAGTGGTGTTTGCATTGCAATTACGGAGGCATTATCTGTACGGAGAGCGGTTCCAGCATTTTACTGATCACAAGATTTTGAAATACCTGTTCACCCAAAAGGATCTTAATATGAGACAACGCCGTTTGATGGAGTATTTAGAGGACTACTAGTTTATATTAGCCTATCACCCGGGCAAGGATAACGTGGTGGCCGATGCCCTTAGCCAGAAAACGAGGAGCACGATGGCTAGTATGGCCTCAAGGGAATGGAAGATGATGGGAATGCTCAACGAATTCCGACTCTAACCATTAAAATCGGAAAATGGAAGCTATTTTTGTCTAACGGTGGCGACAACGAATCTTCGTCAGCAGATCGTGGAAGCCCAATAGTACGATCAGGAATCTGAATTTATTCGAAGGCATCTGATTGCGAAGGAATCAAAGCCAGGAGGATAGTCAACAAGTATGGACAGTTGACATACCAAGGACGACTTTTCGTCCTAAATGTTGAGAATTTGAGAAGAGACATCCTGAAGGAGCACCACCAATCACTTTTTGCTATCCACCGTGGGGAGATAAAGATGTATCATGATCTAAAGAGGTATTATTGGTGGGATGGCATGAAGAAGGATATAGCAAGTTTTGTGGCTAAATGCCTTACCTGTCAGCAAGTGAAAGCCGAGCACCAAAGACAAGGAGGAACCCTCCAACCACTGGAGATACCTCAGTGGAAGTGGGACCATGTTACCATAGACTTTGTCTCCGGACAACCGGGATCACCAGCAGGATATGACTCTATCTGGGTAATCGTAGATCACCTCACCAAATCAGCACACTTCTTACCAGTTTGAACTTTCAAGAAGTAGGAAACCCTAAGCCAGAAATACATTCGAGAAATCGTATGCCTTCGTGGAATTCCACTGTCAATCGTGTTAGATCAAGATCCATGTTTCACCTCACGATTTTGGCAGAGTTTGCAAGCTGCCTTAGGAACGGAGCTTTACTTCAGCACTGCTTTTCACCCACAGACTAATGGGCAATCTAAACGTACATTCCAGGCACTGGAAGACATGCTTCGAGCCTACGTTATGGACTTCAAAGGACATTTGGAGAAACACTTACCATTGGTAGAGTTTGCTTACAATAATAGCTATCAATCCAACATTAGCATGCCGCCATATGAACCTCTCTACAGAAGACCATGCCATTGGCCTATTTGTTGGACTAAAGTAGGAGAAAATCCACTTCTTGAACCAGATTTAGTACAAGAGACTACCGAGATGATCTGACTCATCCAGCAATGGATAGCCACGACACAGAGCTGACAAAAGAGCTATACATATCAACGATGAAGGCCGTTACGATTTGAAGTAGGAGATTATGTATTCCTGAAGATTCAACCACGAAGAAGGGGTCATACGCTTCGGCCAAAGAGGAAAGCTAGCTCCAAGATATATTGGGTCGTTCGAGGTTATAGCCAAGGTTGTGGAAGTGGCATATCATTTGGCTTTACCACCTCAACTCACTAACATTCATATTGTTTTTCATGTGTCGATGCTGAGGAAGTACGAACCTGACCTTACCCACATTCTGGACTAGAAGGAACTCCATGCTGATGAAGATGTCACATTCGAAGAACAACCAGTAAGGATTATCGATCAACGAGACAAGATTCTTAGAGGCAAAATCATACCACTCATTCGAGTCCTTTGGAAGCACAGCGGGATTAAAGAATTTACATGGGAGCGGGAACAAGTTATGATGACAAGTCATCCCCAGTTGTTCGCAGATTGAGGTACGATATGAAATTTCAAGAATGAAATTTGTTTTAGGGGTAGATTGTAACAACCCGGCTCAAATTCTAGTATTAGCGATGAATAGACAATGAGGACATAGGTCGCTACATGAATAGAAAAATCTAATTAACCCAAAACCCTAAATTTGACCCAAAAACTCTAAAAAACCAAATACTCAGAGACAAAGCCTTAATACTCAAAAAAATCTTGGAACAGCTTAAATTAAGTAAATAACATAAAATATAAAATTAAAAATTAAAAATTCTCATAATTATGATAAAATGACTATTTTGCCCTTAGTATGGTAAAAAATCCTAAAAATTCAAAATTTGACACATATATACCTAAAATTAGATATTTATATACAATTAATTAATAAAAGATAAAATAACAAAAAAAATAACCAAATTGTCCTTGCATAGCCGACCACCTAGGAAAATGTGTTCAAAAGGCTACTTTTTGCCTTTTTAAGTTTAAAATGAGAAAAATATGTATAAATTAAGTATTATTTTGACCTAATACTATTTATACAAATAATATATATAATAATATAATAATATAGGTCAACAAAAATAAATAAATAATTATTTAAAATCTCTACACAATAAATAAGTCAAAAATTAATTCTAGTCAAACTAACTTAATTTAGCTTAAAATCTTACACCTATTTAATTAATTGCTATCAAAATTATGATAAATCATGGTAAAACTAAATGAATTATAAATACATTAATATAATATATTTTAGTAGGTTTAGATACCAAAAAGATACATAAAATTAATATTTTATGTATTTTCTTTCATAAAATAGTACCAAAGCTTAATTTAAACCCTAATTTAATACAAAAATTAGATTTGTCTGCCCAAACCTGCCCTTAGCCGAATTCCCAAGCTACCAAAAATCATATTTGTAAGTCTCAATTAAACCCCACCTCCCATGCAACCAATGAAATTTAAAACAATAAAAAATCTCTTATACCATAATTATGATATTTACCAAACAAATTTTTCTATATGAGCAATACTAATATCACCCATTCTCCTAGTACATATTCAGCTGAGAGAGGCAAGGGAGGGCTACCATAAAATTTTCTAAGTGTTTTCAACAAGAAAGATATAAAAAGAAAGAAGAAAGAAAGAGGAAGGAGGAAAGGATCAAAGAGTAAGCATTAAAGTTAAGCCCAATTCCCCTACAATCTTTTGAGCATCAAAATAGGTAAGTAATGTTGCAGGCAATACTGCCAAGATCATTATTTTTTGTAAATGATTTTCGGTAAAAAGTTAACTAGACGGGCAAATGCTGAAACGGGCTCCAGATAAAAATTTTCACGCCGAACGATCTAAATTAAACCTATACAACCAAAGTTAATTTAGAAGAATACATCTTGTAGATCTAATCTTCCACTAGGACTTGATTCCGAGTTGAAACCCCAGTCAAATCTTCTACTGTACTCCCTTACGCGATCCTCGAACGTAGTATGAGCTACGACCCTCCGAGAACTTGTATCGGCAGAATCCCAATATATTTTTAAGTCTTGAAAGACAAAAATAATATATCAATAATAATATATGAGATATGATCTATCTAATATATGATGTATC
>JAOTRH010017842.1:0-22427 GCA_034768845.1 Heliamphora exappendiculata | reverse complement strand
CACTTCACTTTTCTTTTTTTTTCTTTTCTTTTTTTGTTCTTTTTTTTCTTCTGTTTACTCCAAATATTATGTACACAAGTCTATTTTTTTGTAGTTTATTTATGTAGTTATATATATATATATATATATATATTCTAAACTATATATGTACACAGTACATATATTGTAACGTGTATATATATGTATCCACAAGTTGTGCACACAGGCAGTGTGCACACAACAGTGCACTCTTTTTTTTTCTTTTTTTTTTCACTTTGGCACTCCTCCCTAAAATAAAGAAGGAAAGAAGGAAAGCAGGAATCATGGAAGGAGAAAAAGATTAAGAAAGAAAAGGAAAAACTTACCAAAATAGATACTTCCAGCACCCTTCCTCTTCCTCTTTTTCTCTTCTCTTTCCATCTCCCTCTCTCTCTCTCTCTCTCTCTCTCTTCTTTTTCTATCTTTGCTTTCTTAGAAACATACACTCTACACAGATCTGCTTTTTTGTGTTAGTGATCTTTTTAATCTTTTTAATATTTTTAACCTTTTATTTTGAAGTTGTAAAGAAATTAGCTTTTGCCGGTGTTATATTGTCTATATGTATATAGCTCTTGAACTCTCTGGCTTCTGATCTTCTTTTTCTTGCCACCAGGCAAAAAAAGATGAAAACAAAAGCAAATTCTGAACCGGAAGATAAGCAAGGAAAGATGGAGGGTTTACGGTTTGCAACTATTCTGTAGTAATTTATTGGTGTATTATCTATGTTGCTTCCTGAAAATAAAATGTTGATACTAAATTTACAAGTGATTTGCCTCCAGCAATTTGGAAGGAGCAGCTACAAAATATGGTCTTAAATCCAGAGATGACAATAAAGGTGATGAGAAATCAAAGGATAACACCTCCAAGTCTGGTGGTATATCGGGGGACGATCGTGGTGGTAAATCCAAGGAACGTTCTCAAAAATGTCTTGGTAAATCAGGTGATGCCTCTAGAACTGCTGGGAAATCCAAAGAGCTCAATGGTGGGACACCGAAGGCCACCGTCGAGCCCAGGCAGGATACCCCAAAAACTGTCACAAATTCCAATGGCAAAACCAGGAAAAGTGGAAGCAAGTCTTATAATAATGTTTCTGGCAAGGTGAGATCTGTTTCAGGAAAGTTGAAAGAAACAGAGGGAACGGCAAAATCACCTGAGACGGTTAGAGCACCAGAACGTACAAAAGGGCAAGAAACTGATGCGAAGAGTGGAAAGAAGCAGAGAAGAGGGCCTAAAAATTGAGGGTTTGCAATTTAGCTGTTTTTTTCTCTGGTCTTCTGCACGCCTTTATGGAACCTTCACATGCAGCTTTCTTGAGGGCCAAGTTTTGTGCATTTGGTATGTTATCTTGGACATAATTCTAATATCATGGCTAGTGGTTATTCCACTCTCTTTGTTTAGGTTGTCGCAGTTGTAGGGTTTCGTTTGTTTAACTCGTATTCTCGCTTGTTAGATGGAATTCATGCTGTTTTTTAAAATCTGCAGTAGAAAGGCTTCCGGGTTAGCTTCTGTTTTAAAAGTTCCTGAAAAAGATTTCTGAATGCTAGAGTTGGTGTGGAATATGTATACATATGCCTTTTTCTATTTCAAAATCTTAAGTTGGGGTGATTAGAGATGTTTATCAGGGAAAAAAAAAGAATTCAAATCGAAATAGAAGTGGCACATGTTTAAGCAATAAGCATTAACCAAACGAGTATTTTGCCTTCTGGGTTTCAAGCCCAAAGAACAAAAAGGCACCGACTTGAAGTCAGGTTGTTAAAGGAGGTATAAATGAAGATGAAATTATTGTATTTTGTTGAGATGTATTGCTATTATTCTTTTATTAATTTGCTTCGGGGTTTTCTGAATGAGATTTCTACAAATCTTATATCATTTTCCGCTATTTTCTTCATCTTCAGATCGAAGTTCTTTCATTGAGAAAACAGAGTGCATATGATGGACAAGATCTTGGAAATGAGAAAAATCATTACCAATGATGAAAATATCATCAACATACACAAGTAAAATGGTAATGGTAGTATTTGTCCTTTGAACAAAAAGTGAGTTGTCACAATGGCTAGAAACAATACCAATTAAAGAGAATGCAGAATACCAGGCTTGTGGATCTTGTTTAATTCCATACAGAGCTTTATGAAGTTTGCAAACAAAATATGGCTTGTGAGGATCAACAAAAACTTGTGGTTGGTCCAAATGGACCTCTTCCTCTAATTTGCCATGTAGAAAGGCATTTGATATATCTAGTTTGATGCACCAATTAAAATGCAGAGCAAGACACAACCCAATTCTCATGGTAGGTTGTTTAGCCACTGGACTAAAAATGTCTTAAAAATCTATTCTTTCTTTTTGTAAATACCCTTTTGCTACGAACCTTGCTTTGTACTTAGCAATAGAGCCATCAAATGTTCTTTTGACCTTAAAGACCCACTTACAACCAATAATGCTTTTGTCTGAAGGTCAAGGAACTAAAATTGAAGTACCTTGCGTAACGAGAGCCTGAAATTCAGCTTGCATGGATGCAAACCAATGAGAAGAATGTAGAGCTTGCTGCACAGTAGTAGGTTCAGTAGACAGTAAATCAGTAGAGGCTGCTGAGTGAGCGAGAACAGAAGCAAATAGGATGTTTAGGTTTAGATATACCAATCTTGGACTTGGTGACCATGGGATGGAAATTAATAGGAGAATTTCTCTGTACTGGGTGAAAACTTTTAGAACCAATAGGTATTTGTGGTAAAGAAGATTGGCTAGAAGGTTGGTTAGGAATAACATACAATGAGCCTGAAGTAGGAGATGGTTCAGAACTGGAACTTGAGTTTGAAATGGGATTTGGAAGGAGATTAGAGATGGAATTTGAGAAAGTTTGCAATTGAGAAAGTGTAAGAGAAGATCTGGAAGGAGAAATGGATGAATTGTCTGTATTATAGGGAAAACATGTTCCATCACATTTAACAAGTCTAGAGATATGGATTCTCCTTGTTACATGATCAAAACACTTAAACACCTATAGTATTTAATTGTGGGATGATAACCAATAAAGATACATGGAGTGGATCTAGGTGCCATTTTATGATCAGTGTATGGGCCTAAGCCAAGGAAAACATCTGCACCCAAACACTTTGAGAACTGAAAACCTGGACTTTTCTTAAACAAGACTTCAAAAAGGGTTTGATTATCATGTTGGGTGGATGGAAGTCTATTCATAAGAAATGCACCAGTTGCCAGAGCATCAAACTAAAATTCAAGAGGCAAATAAGAATTATGTAAGAGTGTAATAGTAGTTTCTGCCAAGTGTCTATGCTTTCTTTCTGCTACACCATTTTGAGAAGAGGTGTGAGGACATATTTTGTTGAGAGTGAAGAAAAACCCCGTTCTGGGGTTAACCGTTTGAGCGGTCTTTTCACCGCTCGAGCGGTGGTATCTGCAGTAGGAGAAACCGAGAGTGGTTCATGACCGCCCGACAGACCACTCGAGCGGTCTATCTGAGGGACGCCTGTTATAAGGCTGCAAGGGTTTGCAACAGCTGATGAGTTGTCTTGTCTTTCTTCTATTCTTCTATAGTTCTCTCCCAAGAACTTATTCTCTTTAGTAATCCCCTGAATAATAAGACGAGTGTGAGTCCGTGGGTGTAGGCACCATTGCCGAACCACGTAAAATCTTGTGTCCGTGCTTGTTTGGTTGATCTTTAGTTCTTGTTCTTGTTTGATTCGCTTGTGGCTTGTTTAAGTTCTAAACCAACGGGACTTGTGGGTTGGATTAAGTCGTGTTTTGACTTGAAAATCCACAACAACTGGTATCAGAGCAAGGTTCGGAGGTTGGAGAACATGACATGGCAGACGACAGTAAGATCAAGATAGCGAAGTTCAACGGATCGAACTTTGCCCTTTGGAGGATGCAGATCGAGGACGTTCTATATCAGAAGGATCTATTCGCACCTTTGGTTGGGGAGAAACCGGAGAAGATGACGCAGACCGAGTGGGAGATATTGGATCGAAAAGCTTTGGGAACCGTGCGACTTAGTCTCGCACCGTCGGTGTTCTCTAATATCGCAAAATAGAAGACGATGGTAGGGTTACTGGCGGCGTTGAAAAAGATGTATGATCAGCCCTCAGCATCAAATAAGTTATACCTGATGAAGAGGCTATTCAATCTGAGGATGGCGGACGATGCCATCATAGTGGAGCATCTCAACGAGTTCAACTTAATTGTAAACCAATTGGAGTCAGTTGGGATCAATTTTGATGATGAGGTCAGAGCCCTGGCTCTCCTGTCCAGTTTACCAGAAAGCTGGAGTGGCCTGGTTATCGCAGTCAGCAACTCCTCGTCCAAGTTGACGTTGGAGGAGGTTGCAGGTTTTATATTTGGAGAGGAATTACGCTGCAGAACAGCGGGTGAAGGATCATCATCAGAGTCAGTGTTAAACGCTAATGGTAGAGGAAGAAAGACAGATAGGAATAATCAGAAGGGCCGAGGAAATCACAAATCCAACTCATGGGGCAAATCGCAGACTCGGGAGAAGTTAGCTGGATGTTGAAACTATGGACAGAAAGGTCATCTTAAAAGGGACTGTAAAGCTCCGAGGAAGCAGCGCAACGACACGAATCAAGGTGGTAAGGCTACTGTTAATGTTTCTGATGAGGAAAATACAGATGGTTTGATTTGTGCATTAGACTGTAGAACTGAGTCATGGATTGTTGACTCGGGAACGTCATTCCATGCCACTTCCCGCATGGATATATTTCACGGGTATGCGAAGGGAAATTTTAGGAAAGTTTATCTGGAAGACGACGAAGCTTGCAGTATAGTTGCGAAGGGTGAAGTTTAAATCACACAGGCCAACGGCACAGTACTGAGGCTGAAGGACGTTAGATACGTGCCAAGTCTAACGAGAAATTTAATCTCAGTAGGCCAATTGTTAGAATCTGGAATAGTGACGACTTTTGGGGGAGATTCCTGGAAGATGAGTAAAGGGTCATTGATTTTGGCTAGAGGGAAGGAGGGTATACTATATGTATCATCGGGTTCTTACAGTAGCATAACAGTGGTAGCATCAAAAGGAGACACTAGCACGTGGCATAGGCGTCTCGGTCACATGAGTGAGAAGGGGATGAGAGTTTTGGCACAGAAAGGGAAGTTACCGGGTATTGGGTCAGTGGACCTGGAATTCTGTGAAGATTGCGTCTTCGGGAAACAGAAAAGGGTCAGCTTCACAAAGCAGGCAAAGACTCCATAGTCCGACAGATTGGAGCTAGTGCATACAGACGTGTGTGGACTCATTCAGGTACCCTTTATCGGTGGCTTAAGGTATTTTGTAACCTTCATTGATGATGCTACGAGGAAATTATGGGTTTACTTTTGTAAGAATAAATCAGACGTGTTTGGAATTTTCAAGAACTGGAAGGCATCTGTTAAAAATGAGACAGGTCGAAAACTGAAGTGTCTGAAATTTGATAACGGCGGCGAGTACTGCAGCAGGGAATTTGAAGATTACTGTGCAGCTAACGGAATCAGGAGACTGAAGACTGTTTCGATGAAGCCGAGACAGAACGGAGTGGCAGAACGCATGAACATGACGATCATGGAGCGTGCCTAGAGTATGAGGCTACATGCCAGGTTGCCAAAGCAGTTCTGGGCATATGCAGTGAACACAACAGCATACTTGATTAACAGGGGGCTTTCAGTTGCACTAAATTGTGGTTTGCCAGAAGAAGCTTGGACCGGAAAAGAGGTAAAGAATTTTCACTTACGCATTTTTGGTTGCATAGCTTATGTGCATGTTGAGGCAGAAAATAGGGGGAAGTTAGACCTAAGTCTCGAAAATGTGTGTTTGTCGGGTATAGGACAGACAGCTACGGTTATAGGCTGTGGGATCCAGAAAGTAGGAAAGTTGTAAGGAGTATGGATGTTGTCTTCAATGAGTCTGTTTTGTATAAAAATAGACAAGATCAGAAGGATGAGACAGTAGATGAGTCAGACTATGCTGAGTTTGAAGGATCATCTAGCAAAGTCTTGGAACCCCGAGATGTGAATAGACAGCCAACTCCACAGGCAGAGCCACAGACTCCCATAATCAGGAGGTTTACTAGAGTAAGCAGACCTACAATCAGATATTCACCTTCATTGCACTACCTGCTGTTGACAGACGGTGGTGAGCTGGAATGCTTTGAAGAGGCTTTGCAGACAGAGGCAAAGGGCGAGTGGGAGCGTGCAATGGATGAAGAGATGCATTCTCTTTCATCTAACAAGACTTGGAATCTGGTTCAGTTATCCAAGGATAAGTCAGCACTACAGAACAAGTGGGTTTACAGGCTGAAAGAAGAAGCTGATGGTAGCAGGCGGTACAAGGCGAGGCTGGTGGTCAAGGGTTTTCAGCAGAGGCCGGGAATTGACTACACAGATTTTTTCACCAGTTGTGAAAATATCCACCATCAGGACAGTTCTGAGTATAGTGGCTACAGAAGACTTGCATCTGAAGCAGCTAGATGTCAAGACAGCTTTTCTCCACGGTGATTTGGCGGAAGAGATCTATATGCGGTAGCCACAGGGATATTCAGTTAAAGGGAAGGAAGACATGGTGTGCAGGCTGAAGAAAAGCTTGTATGGATTGAAGCAGGCACCTAGGCAATGGTATAAGCGGTTTGACAGCTTTATGGCAGATACAGGGTTCATCAGATGCCATGGTGATCATTGCTGTTACATCAAGAGGTTTGCCAGCTCGTATGTAATTCTTTTACTGTCCGTTGATGACATGCTGATTGCAGGATCCAGCATGGATGAGATTATAAATCTCAAGGCACAGCTGTCCCAGGAATTTGCTATGAAGGATTTGGGAGAAGCCAAACGGATAATCGGGATGAGGATCAGCAGGGACAGAAAGAGTCACAAGTTAAGACTTTCGCAGTCAGAGTATGTTGAAAATGTCCTGCAGCGGTTCAACATGGAAGGTGCTAAGCCCGTTGGCACACCTTTGGGAAGTCACTTCAGACTTTCAAAGGAACATGGAGCTGTCACAGATGAAGATAGGAACTACATGGCAAAGGTACCATACGCGTCAGCCGTAGGTAGCTTGATGTATGCCATGACTTGCACGAGGCCGGACATTGCCCATGCAGTGGGAGTTGTGAGCAGATTCATGTCAAATCCGGGCAAGGAACACTGGGAAGCAGTGAAATGGATTCTGAGGTATCTCAGAGGCACCATGGGATATGCTCTGTGTTACGAGGGCTCCGGAATTCAACTGAAAGGATTCGTGGATTTAGACCTAGCTGGGGACATCGACAGCAGGAAGAGTACGACAAGGTATGTGTTTACCTTGGGTAGTGCAGCGGTAAGCTGGGTTTCCAGATTGCAGAAGATAGTAACAATCTCTACCACTGAGGCAGAATATGTCGCAGCCACTGAAGCATGTAAAGAGCTGATTTGGCTAAAGGGTTTCTTGAAAGAACTGGGAAGAGTTCAGAACAAGTGTCAGTTGTACAGCGATAGTCAGACTGCTATACATTTGGCAAAGAACTCGGCGTTTCATTCAAGGACCAAGCATATAGATATAAAGTATCATTTTATTCGATCTCAACTGGAAGAGAGGCAGTTTAATCTGGAGAAGATTCATACGAGCAAAAATCCTGTAGATATGTTCACAAAGGTAGTGACAGTGGAGAAACTGAGGGACAGTTCAGCTTCTGTTGGTCTTCAAGCTTAGAAGACAAATGGGTTGACTCACACGGGATTTAGAATTTCAGGATCGAACAAAACTTGGAGTGGTTTTACTTTAAGTGGGAGATTTGTTGAGAGTGAAGAAAAACCCCGTTCTGGGGTTGACCGCTTGAGCGGTGGTATCTGTAGTAGGAGAAACCGAGAGTAGTTCATGACTGCCCGACAGACCGCTTGAGCGGTCTATCCGAGGGGCGCCTGTTATAAGGCTGCTAGGGTTTGCAGTAGCCGATGAGTTGTCTTGTCTTTCTTCTATTCTTCTATAGTTCTTTCCCAAGAACTTATTCTCTTTTGTAATTCCCTGAATAATAAGACGAGTGTGAATCCGTGGACGTAAGCACCATTGCCGAACCACGTAAAATTTTGTGTTCGTGCTTGTTTGGTTGATCTTTAGTTCTTGTTCTTGTTTGATTCGTTTGTGGCTTGTTTACGTTCTAAACCAACAGGACTTGTGGGTTGGATTAAGTCGTGTTTTGACTTGAAAATCCACAACATATTTGATGATGAATGATGCCTTGGTTAAGTTTCTTTTAGCTTAGTGCTACTGAACTCACCTCATCCAGCTGTTCTAAAATTTTTAAAATTTGTGTCAAATTTCTTCCCAAGAAAACTTTTAAACTCAATGAATTTATTATAAACCTCACTTTTGTAATGCAAAAGAAAAACCCAAGTAAACTTACTATAATCATCTACAAACACGATGTAGTATCTAAATTCAGATTCAGAATGAGAGAAAAGTCCCCAAACATCAGTGTATTAAAGCCAAAGGCACATTGACAGTTGAATTAGACAAAGCTAAGTCTATGACATTTAGCAACTGAACAGTCTATACAAAGAGAATTGTTTTTATTTAGGACTATAGTTAGATGAAACTTTTGAACAACATGATGAAACTTTGAAGAAGAGGGATGACCAAGCCTCTTGTGCCAAAGAGAATCAGACACGTGTGCAGCCAAACAAACAATTGCAGGGCGGGACGACAAGAGGCTCGGATTGAAATATTGATACCTTTATGTGATATGCAGATAAGAAGCTGATAGTGCCCTTCAATGGTGCTGCCCTGGCACAGAACCTTCTTTGTGGATTTATCTTGAACAATAACAGAGTTAGAATCAAATGTAACAATACAGTTGTTATCATTTGTCAATTGATAAATTGAGACAAGATTAGAATGTATATCAGGAACGTGGAGAACATTATTTAGTTAGAAAGAATGAGTGGGAGTAGTCAGAATACCACTTCCAGAATTTTGAATAAGAAGTGCATTCCCATTTCCAACCACAATTTGATCTGGATAATGATATGGCTGATGAATCTGCAAATTTTCAAGATCATTAGTGATTTGAGTTGTAGCTATAGAATCAATATAACAGTTCACTAGTGGAATAGAAGTTTCTGATGTAAGATAAGCTTTGTTGTAAGAAGCAGTGGGTCATTGACAGAAGCCGACTTATGATTACTTGGACACTGGAAATGCATCATTCTATACAATCCCTCAGTGCTGTATGGTTCTGTTTTCCACAAAATTTACATATAAAAGTAGAAGATCCAACACTGTTGTTTTCATTTGAATTATTGTTGCCAACTTGGCTAGGATTGTATCCAGAGATTGACCTTCCACCTCTTCTTGACTATCTTCCTCCACCTATAAAAATCCCTCTGTATCCATCATATTGATCTCCTCTTCCACCTCTGTTACTATTGAAACCGTTGGGACCATAGATTCTATAATGACTTTTTACGGGGAGTAAAACCTGCTTTCTTATTACTAACAAAGGCCAATGAATTTCCTGAACCTTATATTGCCTTCTTTCCCACATGAATAGACTCATAACACGGCAGAGCAAATAATTCTTGCATAGAAAATGGTCCTGGTCTTTGTTCTAATTGTTGTTTTATAGGCATCATATTCTTCTGGAAATCCATTTAGTGAAAGAACAATGAGATCCTTTATCATCTATGTGAACTGAAACTAATGACAATTGATCCGTTTGTTCTTTGATTTGAGACAAATATGTTTCTGTTCTATGTTTCTTCGTGACACTTTGTAGTTTGTTTTTGAGTTGTTGTATGTGTGGTGGTGGAAATAAGGATGTGAATCTCTTCTCAAGAGTTTTCCAAACTTCTTGGCAAAATTGTAGTGTATATTGAAGGACATAAGGTTGGTTGTTGTGAGGCAACTAAGAATGTGTGCATCAATTAGTTCCCATTTTTTAAATTCGGGATTTCGAACCTATTTGTTATGTGGATCAAGAACAAATTCCTGAGGCGGGGGAACATATCTATTGATATAGCCAGGAAATCGTATTGCACAAAGAAGGTTTTGAACTCGGACTTTTCCAGACAATATAGTTCAGATTGTTTAGCTTCACCGTCACCAAAGAATTAAGTCGAGAGAGCAATAGAGACTGTGAGAAAGGAAGTCTTGACGCAACTCTAGAGATGCAACTGTAGAGTTGTTGCATGGCGCTACCTCTTACGAGATAAAAGCTATCCTCTCCTTTCATCCTCTCTCTCTTCTTTGCAACATTGTTACTGTCTTGAAGGATGGAACAATTTAGTCTATGATATTGGCAACTTTGACTTTTTAGTTAAAAATGTCAAAAAAGTCCTGCATTTAGCTAAAAAAACAAAAAAAATTATAAAGTTAACAAGTTAAATTAAAACACAATTTTTTTAAATATTTTATTTAACCGTACACCACTATTAAAATACAATATCGCCCTTTTTTCGTAATTTAGTTATTACCCTTGTTAATTACATATAATTTTTAGTATTAAATATATAAAATGATAAAATATTTCACTTTGCACAAAAAGTGAAAAAAAGTTAAATTTTTATCTAAATAACTAATTTCAAAAAAAATAATATAAAAGTTAAGTTATCAAATAATTTATTTTGAATTTAATTTAATTTTTTAGTTAAAAATATAAAAAAAAAAAAAAAAAATTTAAGCTAGTTCCAATTGGGGCCCTAGTGTTAGCTCCAAACTACTCTCCAACATTGTTTCTTTCTTGAAGGAAAATGGATTCAAAACAAAACATTTGTGGGGAAAATTTATTCAGAATGATATAGCACCAGTAGTTTAAAATTTCTATTCAGAAAGATACGGCACTAAGAGTTTTGAATCGGACTGGTTAATAGCATATGGGAATATTTTTTTTAATGTTAATATATTTTTGATAGTAGGGTTTATTAATTTTACAGATCTTAATATATTTTATACAAATATGAATTCTTTATTTGTTTATTAATTGTTCGTTAAATAATAGTTAGCATTTCTCTTTATAAAACTATATAAAACTATGATCGAGATGGTTAGGATTTGACATTAAAAAAAAAAAACATTGCATAATTTTTCATAGAAATATCGTTCAAAAGGGTTGGTAATAGTATCATTTTGTATTTTCTAATGGCGTTAAATTTGAATATATATTTTTATTATTTGAACCGTTTATTTTGTTTAGTTATTATTTTTAAAAATATTATATTTGTTATTTATTTTATCTAATACAAATATAGTTTAACCAGGTGACTAGAGTTTTTTATTTTTTTATTTTTTTTGTGAAAAAATAGTGCATCTGCATAGGGTAAAACCGGAGGAGGAGGGGTTCATGTTATGCCTTTGGCACATTAGAATTTATTGTGCTTTAAATTAGTGCAAAATTGTGTTTCAAATTGGTATAAACTTTTTATATAATTTTATGATTTGAATTATTCATCTATACTATATATAAAGTAAGCCCATAGAGTTGAAGCCTTATCTCATTTTTTTTTAATTCAAAAAATTATCTCTTTTAACTTTTACATGCTTAAAGAACTATATGTTTAAAGAACTATTGCATTTAGAGTTTGTTCTAAATGACTTTGTTGTAAATGAATTATGTTTGATTTTTTAAAAATTAGGTTAAACAATTTTATTTTGTCCAAACAAACGGTTAATTGCACACATTGTGTGCCACACTTCTAGTATCGTAGATTTCACTTATTATATTGTTCATGCAAAAAATGAAAGTTATTGATTATCGTTACCCACATGATTTGATCACATCTGTTTTTAAAAAAATTAAATGACTTAATATATTTTTAAAAATAAGCAGTTAAACAAATTTAATCAGATTATGTGGTTAATTATATCCAAAAAAATTTGATTTTTTATTAATACTTGATTAGATTTATAACATGAACGATATAAATTATAAAATTATTTAAAAATTTAATACAATTTTAAAGAAACAACAAAACCTGTTGCACTTTGAACATAGTAGGGATCCCGTTTATGGGTAAATCTTACTAGTCTCACTCATTATTTTTTATTTTTTATTTTTTATTTTTTAGTAATCTGTTCATTTTTATTTTTTTGTTTTTGTCTTGAGAAATCAAATTTTTTTTTTCTCAGAGTATGAAAAAGTTTTTGCTGAAAATTTGATTTTCATTCGTTTAGTATACTTCTTACAAATTCGGTTATTTTGTTTACCCTTGTGAAACTTAAATTTTTTTAGAACTTGTGATTAAAATATATAAAAGAAGATCATATAATATAATAAGATATTCGTAAAACAGCTGGATTTTTAATTGAAACCAAACGGAGGCTTAGATATAAAGGGTACATGTCCAAATTTCTCTCTGAGGAATTAAAAAAGTAATTTTAATATTAAAAAAAGCTAGTTTTTGTGCTACAAAAAGCTAATTTTTGTTTTTGGTAAATATTTTAATTTTTTTTTATGATGAAAAAACTACCTGAAGACGTCTTTAGACTCACTCTTAAAGTGTAAATCTCTAAATACTTGTAATCACTCGCAAATCAAATGTATCGTTTAAATCAGAACGTTTGCAACGGGAGTTAAACACAAATTTGTTAAATTTACAATTGGTTCTAGTGATGATTTTAAATCGCTGAACTATTTTAACGAATTAATTTTATTTTTTAAATTCTTCTTATTATGAGAAACCAAACTTATCATAAAAAAAATTCATATAAGACAAAAATAAAATAAAAAAAAGTAGGATTTTTATCTGAAACCAATTAACCAAACGGAGTCATATAAGCACAAAAAATCACAGCACTACATTTTGCAGCTTCGTACAATATGTAGTTTTTTTTTTTTTTGAGAGGCCTTTTTTTATATTTTTTATTACTACACATTTTTCCAATAAAACATGAGAAATGAGAACACTTTAAATAAAGGACGAGGGAAGGAGAGAATGCTCCTTTTCCGTCTTGACAGCTATTCCAATGATAAATCAGATTTAGAATGCATGAATTATTATTTTAATATAAATATAATTGAAATTATTGATTATTTCAAGCTTTGTTTAAATCTGCTAACTTGTTAATAATTTAATAATTAATTAATTAATCAATTTTAAAACACTATTAAAAACACAACTTTATTAGTTTATTAATTTATAAAAGTAAAAAAATAAGAAAATATAGTAAAGGTAAATTTAAAATTATTTATTTCATTTCAATAGTTAGATTTTTGATACCTATACAAATTTCACGTAAAAAATTCTGTATTGTACAATAGATATATAATTTTAGAAATTTAAGAGTGAAACAAAAAGTAAAATCAATAATTTAATAATTAGTTAATTAACCAATTTTAAGGCACTCTATTAAAAATATAATTTTATTAGTTTTTAATTTATAGATGTAAAAAAATAAAAAAAAAATAACCAAAGTAAAAAGTATATAATTATTTTTTTATTAGATTAGTAAAAGGAGAAGTAATAAAAATTAATATTCTTTTATTTACTTTTCTATATAGAAAAATGTGAGGGATGAGAGAGAACAAAATTAAAGATGAATATTGTTTCATTTTAATAGTTAAATTCTTAATATATAAATAAAAATATCACATTAAAAACTTTATACTGTATAATAAATTTTCAATTTGTGGACAAGAGCAACAAGTAAAATCAAGCTCTTGAGATACCTTCGAAACCTCAATTTAGAAGGCTAAAAAGAGAAAACCACTAAAGACAAACTACAGACTTTTCTATTTTATTTGGATCCGAGAGAGATTTGAAAAGAGATTTGAAAAAATTTTCAATGACCGTTCGCTTAATTGGTATTTGAAAAAAAAAAAAAAAAGTCCAATTCCTTTTAGATATGATGACTCTAATGGGCCCTTCTATGTAGTACTTTGTTTGGTCAAAAGTTACTTCAACTGCGATGCTTCATGCTTGCCATCTTATTTAACGGGGCTTTCAGTTAAAGATTAAAAAAAAATAAATTTAATACGTAAGGTTTATCAATAAAAATTTTAACGTGTAAGATTTAATTATGTTCTTTCAAAAATACTATACAAACAAATAAATTTATTTGTTTAGTATTCATTTGCTTAATATGCGAACAAATAAATTTATCTGTTTATATATCAATACAGATAATACAAACAGATAAATTTATCTGTGATCTTTATACATGTTTTCAATAAGATAAATAAATTTATCTGCGTTTTTTATATATATTTTGAAAATGTACAGATAAATTTATTTGTATTCTTTATACGTGTTTTTTAATAAGACAGATAAATTTATTAGTGTTCTTCATACATATTTTGAAAATGTATAGATAAATTTATCTATTCTAAGATAAATTTATTTGTCCCAAAAGAATCTTACGCATTAAAACTTTTTTGCATATAGACCTTACTTGCTAAAATTTTTTATGTTGGATGAAAAACAGTAAACGATCTATAAATTAAACTGTTCATCAATTTTCAATTCTTTAATTTAGAATAATCATTGAGGCATTTGATATCTCTTCATCAAATGTAAAGAAACTAGTCAGTTTAAAGGCACTTTAAATATAAATCAATTATAAAATTAATTTTAAATAATAAATATATTTTTATTATTAAAGAGATGGTTTAAATGTTTTTGTTGCTCACTTTTTATTTAAATAAAAAGTGACGAAAAAGATATATGCAAATTTAAAAATTTACCAAATTAACTATTTTTCAAACATCATATATACTTACATATTATAAACAAATATTTTATGAAAAATAAAGAGAAAAATTGGATTTAAAATATAGGAAGCAAAAAATTGGGTTAATATGAATGAGAAAAAAAAATTAAATTTTAAATAAAAAGATAGAATTGTGCTAGCTAGTTAGTGAGAGTGAAGAAAGAGAATGTGGTGTCATGTAGGGCACATGTCACATTAACATCATTATGCCTTATAAATTAAATTTTATATATAAAAAAATTCACTTTAAGTATGTGGTTGGAGTTCTTGTTATGCTAGAAAAAAAAATAACAACAACAAGAGCAATGTAAACAGGCATACAAATATACATTTTACGTGCTTCACTTAGAACTAGAATTATGTCAACAACATTGTTGCAATTTTACTATGAGCGAAAATAATAAAACACAATAATAGTTCAAAACTCTAAGAAAAATAACAAATATAAATATTTAAAAATAGATCAAAAACCAAAATGAGGCATCCTTTAATTTTGAATAAATCATTCACGCATTTAAATTCTCTCTATTCTTTAGTTGTCAACGACAAAAAAAGCCAATTTAAGGTTGTGTTTGGGGTTTTTGTTATGACAAAAAACAAAATAATAAAAAGAAGAGTAAAGGAAATGCACACTCAAGCACACAATTTTTATGGTTCACCAAAAACTAAGAGTACATATACAGAGTTGTGACGATTTCACTATGAAAGAAAATAATACAAACAAAGTTGCAAAATCGTCACATAAGCAACGGACATAATACCCATAAAACGGGTTAAAAACAAAAACAGGTTAGGAGAAATTTTTGTTAAACGTTATAGCATCTCTAGAATGGGATAAATCATGGGTTAGACCTCCAAAAAAATAATCCTTCTGATTGTGCTCCTTTTTGGGAAGAGCCCTCCGATATCTAACTTGAACCTGCGAAGATAAGACAATCGTTAGAGTGGGCGTCAGAGCGTTTCTGACAAACCCCCCCCCCTTCCGACGATCAAGTTAGTCCCCAAAACAATAGAATGGTGAGCAAGAAAAAAAAAGTTAGAGAGAGAAAGAGAGAGAACGTACTATTAGGACGATCCTGAAACTGTTATGATTGATTCTTTATATGGCATCTTTAGGACACGTGGAGCGGTCCCCAGTACTAAACAGTTAGGGTTGTCGCAGGCCTCATGTGTGTGTTTGCCGCTCGCCATCCTGATCGGGGTTCTCGCTAGGCATCATGGACGTTAACTCCCTCGGGCCCAAGGGTAAAGTGAGGAAGGGCCTACCCCTAAGGGGGATGGCTATTCAAAGATGGACTTGACTGGTCATCCCTCTCGACCCCCTAGGCTGGTCAAAACATTGATTACCATTTCACGGATTATATGTGTTTTGACATGGATACTCTTGCTACTCATTAGTGGTCCCATATTCTTAATTAGTAAGTAATAGTGACCAAGAATACCTTTTAGAGAGTGTAAGGCCCATCATGAAGTTTTGACATTGTAGACTTAGAGGGTCCCCATATGCTGAGCAGGACGATCCTTTAAAAATTAACCATTCCTACAAAGGCTACCCTCGATCGGGGGAACGACTCTTGGTATCCAAAAAGGCAGTTTATTCGCATAATAATGACAAATAGATGTCAATTTGCCTCTTGGGTTCGCACTCATAATGGCCAGCGGCACTGCTACAATTTCCAAGAGGGGTTGACGTTAGTGCGCTTTGACACGTGGCATCAATTGGACACATTAGTAATTATCATCCATGGTGCCCACGTGTTTCCTCCTTAACCGTAGAGTTCACCGATTGTTGAGAAATCTTGATCATTTAGGATAGAGGCGCCTATAATGGTTTTTGAAATTGAATTTTTTTGATAATTCAATCATCTGGGAGAGTTTTGTGGCAATTTCGACAAAGTGTCCTTTTCATCCCAAAGACAACTTCTTCCTTTTAATCCGAGTACTTCTCTTCTACTTCTTTTAATTTCTTCACGAATATTCTTCCTCCTCCACTGTGATTGAACGGGTAGTTGATCTTTTCTGTTTTTTTTGGTTGAATCATACTGGGAGTTTGTTTGGCAAGTTAGGTTAGGGTTTACCCTCATTGTTTAACAAAAATAAATGTTCGACGATAAGGAAGAAGTCGTGGTGTCTAGTAACTCCAATGAAGAAGTAGAATCTTCATTCCCAGAAATTTGAGAGAGATATTTTGATAAACCAATTCTTGTTGATTCTTTGCCTTCCTCATCTAGTTCCACTCCCATTGCCGATTATATCCTTCAATTTTGGCCTCCTATCCTTACTGATATTTCTTTTCATATCCCCTTGATCACTACAAAACTTGCTCCTTCGATTCCCAATTTTTCCTTGATAGACGAAAATTCCTCCATGGAATTCCTTGAAGGGGATTTAGTGGCTAGGCATCCTCACTAGAAACCCGTCCCTCCCTCTCCATTGGAGGAATGAGAATTAGCCTCATTAGAGGCCTCTGTATCTGATTAGGCTCAGCAAAAAGCCTTAATACAGTGCCGTCACGCTGTTATTGGTCGTATCTGCCTCCCTTTCATTGCGGATGGTATTCCTTCTACCATCAATGCGTTGGACATCGATAGGTTTAAGATCCAGTACCAGATCCCAGGTTCCATTTGCCTCTGGATTCCTACCCCTGAGGAATTTACCTGTTCAGAGATTCCTAACGAGGTTTATTTCTTTGAGGGTGCCCTCTAAGCTGGTTTGCACTTTTTCATTCCTCATTTCATAAGAGAAGATTTACAATTTTTAGGGATTTCCCCTGCTCAGTTGGTCCCCAATGGATCGAGGATTTTGACCGGATGTATGGTCTGTGGTTGATCCTTGGTGATTGATCATTCTTCTTGACCTTTCAAGAATTCTTCTACTGCTACAAACCAGTGGAGCTCTTTACTGGATTTATTAGTTTTCAAGCTCGCGATGGACATGGGTTAATTACCAATTTCCCCAAAGCCAAGAAGGGGTGGAAAGAGCGCTTTTTCTTTGTGTCTGGAGACGGTTGAGAGCTCCAACCTTGGGAGGCCCTAGATGACTCAACTCCTAAGATCCAAAGAGTTTGGGCGACACTTGCCAAAGATGGTTAGTACCACCACTTTTTTTATACCATTCTTCTTTTGTTGTTGTTTTCTTTATTCATTCGTGCGAGGTTTCCTTCTAGGTCGCGCAAAAAACTTGGTTCTCTCTAATGAAGAAAAATGGAGAGTTAAGCCAGCCCGGTCCTTTGAGGATAAGGACTAGTTTACTCTGGTCACCCTAGAGAGCTTAAGTGAGTATCTCTTTGGACCTGAGCCATCTTTTGCTCATTTATCTTTATTTCATGTTGTAGAGGCTGCTGAAACTCCTAATAGAAAAGGTAAAGAATTGTGTGTAATGATATATTTTCCTTTGTATTATGCTGCTCCGTATTGTAGCTAACCATAACTCCTATTCCTTTGTGCAGGAGCGATGAATAGGGCGGATAAGGAGGTTTTGAAGAAATTAAAAGAGAAAAAAGCAGCAAGTCAGAGTTTTGCTCAAGCTCCAGCCCCTCCACCCCTAAAGAGGCTGCATGTGATGACAGCCTGCCAAAAAAGATTTAGACATCTCTAATTTCAAGGAGTATGTTCCCAGTCTTACTTCACTAGAGACCATCAAAGATTTACAGAGGAAAGAAGGGGTTCCTTTAGGAGAGGGGAATGCTAAGCAGAAGGAAGATGACATTGGCAAGGAGGTTGGAGAGGAGAGAAGATCAAAAAGGAAAGAGGCCATGGATTCTTCTATCCCTGGCTCAGTTGTTCAGGAGGATTCTAATCCCCCTGTGTTCCTGAACACCAACAACCTTGGTTTGAAGCTGATTGAAGGGGCTATCTTACCATCTGACCTGGCCACTCTAGATAGCTTGAGCATCATAGAGTTGGGTTGTCGTTATCATTAAGAGACTGCTGAGGTATTGATCTTTATTTCCTCACATTTTTCCATTCGTCTTCACCGTTAACAACTTTATTTGACTTGTTGTCTTCTCCTATAGTCAGTTGCTTTGGGACATTACTTAACCCTTTGATTGACGAGAAAGGAGGTGTCCTACTAGTGTGCAGAGGGAAAGATAAATGTCGCTGGCTAGACAATAAAACATATGAGAACTGAGCTGGAGAATCTAAAGGCTGATCGGTTGAGGTTATCTACGGTTGAAGTTGATTACTAAATGCACGGTGGATGTTAGTAGTTTTTTGCTGAGTTAAGATTTTTGTTGAAATTCTATTTTTAGTAGACTGCTTTCCTTTGTTGTAAAAATAAGATTGGATTTCTACTAATTGGCCTCCACAATATTTTGCTTTAACACACTAATTTAATTGGTGAAGAAGAAATGAATGGACGATCTCTGACACCTTTGGGATTGCAAAATAACCCTGAACAATGTTGAACAACTTATCCTTATGGGCTAATTTCTCGTTAATCAACCCATGTTTGGGTGATTTTCTAAGAGTTTTCCCTTACTGTAATTAGGAAAATTCTTTACCATATATGCATTGATGTGTATGTTGAAGTGCTTTTTGGGATGTCTGTTGAAATCCCTATGTCTTCTGGAAAATTTTCGTTTGAACACTGGTTCATATTTTGATGTTTCAGCAAATGCTCATGTTTGCAATTGTGGCTGTTCAAACTTACAAGCCTTCAATAACCCCAAGGTCCTCATCATTAGGGAGCTGACCTCTAGCCGGTCAGCATTTTGGGGGCAGACCTTTGGCTTGTCAGCTCATGCTCATTCAGGTTTTCAATAACCTCAAGCTCCTCGCCTTTAGGGGTTGACCTCTAGCTGATTAGGTCTTTGGGGACTGACTTTTGGCTGGTCAATCCACGCCCATTTAGGTTTTCAATAACCTCAGGCTCTTCGTCTTTGGGGGTTGACCTTTGGCTGCTCAGCCCATGCCCGTTTAGGTGTTCAATAACCTCAGGCTCTTCATCATTGGGGGATGGTCAGCCTATACCCATTCAAGTTTTCAATAACCTCAGGTTCTTTGTCTTTGGGGGCTGACCATTGGCTAGCCAACCCACGCTCATTCAGGTTTTCAATAACCTTGGGCTTTTCGTCTTTGGAGGTTGACCTTTGGATAGTTAGCCCATGCCCGTTCAGGTTTTCAATAATCTCAGGCTCTTCATCTTTGAAGGCTGGTCAGCCCACGCCCGTTCAGGTTTTTAATAACCTTAGGCTTTTCTTCTTTGAAGGTTGACCTTTAGTCGGTCAGCCCATGCTCGTTCAGATTTTTAATAACCTCAGGCATTGAAGGAATAGAGGCTGACCTTCTCCTGGTCAGCTTTGGCCTGTTCAGGTTTTCAATAACCTCAAGCATTGAAGGATAGGGGGCTGACTTTCTCTTGGTCAGCCCTGACCCGTTCAGGTTTTTAATAACCTTAGGTGTTAAAGGATTGGAAGCTAGCATTCTCTTGGTCAGCCCTGGCATGTTCAAGTTTTTAATAAGCTCAGGCATTGAAGGTTTGGGGCTAACCTTCTCTTGGTCATCCCTGTGACGCTGCACTACTTATACGCTGTGTAAAAGTTACTTGGAAAGAGATAAGGTAGGACAAAACACATCTTTGTTGGAAATAGAAACATTTTAATAATCATTTTCATGAAGTATGACTGGAAACATAAGTAGATTCATGAAATATTACTAGGAACATAAACATCCTCATGTTATTGAGGAACTAACTTAGAATATTCTAAATTAATTGCATTCGAAGTAAAAATACTGAAAAAATTCTCAATTTGAAAAACAGTGAGAACATTCTCAGTGTCAATAACTGTGAGAACATTCTCATTGGTGCGTGTGTGAAAATATTTTTATTAGTTTAGTTTATGAGATTTCGTCGTTTGTGAAGGAAAAAAGCAAAAAGTGGTTCGATATTTGCCTTCATTTTTTGGATTTGTCTAGGTAATTCATTACATTCTCTCTGTACTCAACAATGGCAGAAGGGCTGCTTCGTCTTTTACCTCTGGAATCCATCTAGTCGTCTTCGTCTCGTCGCTTGTCGGCAACTGCATAACTCTGCATTGCGTTTGTCGGCGACTGGCTGGTCCAGCCATTTTTGCGGAAGAACGGGTTACAACTTGGATGGAACCGATCACGGTTCTTGTGCCACTGCTGATTGCAACTTCGGACAACTTGACTGCGTTGGCGCCAGTGCGTTGGCGCCACCCCGCTGGCCACTCTCGCAAAGTTTACACTCGGGATTGACGCCTAAGATTTCTACGATATTAGCCTCATCGACTGGTTCAATTTTCCTATAATCGTAGAGGTCAATGGTGGTTCAACGGTGGAAAATTTTCAATAAGGGTAGCATTACTCTTGCATTAATTAACAGGACCTGCTGAATGACTAACCCATTAGCCACCAGTATTAAAAAAAAACGAAAGTCATCTAAAATGACTACTGATCGCATTCAACGCCCTCCTTTCTCTCTCCCTCTCTCTCTCTCTCAAAAGCCTCTCTCTGTCTCTATCTTTAAAAGGCCTCTCTCTCTCTCTTGGTTATGTGGCCGTCGGCATTGTGTGATTTGTGCAGATTTCGAGTTCGGTCGTACATCACCGACACCTGTATGCCCTGCATGGAAGCCAGCCATAGAGAGAGAGAAATTCTCCATCTTTTTGGCTCTCTGGGTTTGTTTTCCTTTGGCTCTGATAAAACCCTAACTGCGACTGCAATGAACGCTGTCGATTCGGAGACGATGTTCTTCTGAGTTTGGGATCTTTCCCCAAATGGGTCTGAGTCTCTTTTCTCAGATCTGACTTTTCATCATTGTATGAGAATTTTCTTTCGCGTGTGTTGGTTTTATTTCTTTTCGTTTCTGGGAAAAAGTACCACCACCACCCTTTGATTTTCTTTTTCATTTTTCTTTTTCGGGACGCTGAGAAAACTGACAGAAGAGAGTGAGCACACAGAGGCAAATTGGTGTAAGGCTATACCATTGCTCTTGTGTGCTCACCACTCTTTCTGTCATCTTGAAGTGCCCGAATTTGATCTCTCTGTCCCTTCTTTCTCACTCTACAATTTCTTTCTGTTTTCTTTTATATATATATATATATATATATATATATGTTAGGGCGTTCTGGAATCTGGATACAACTGGACTAATTTCTGCGAATTAATCTCACGTTCTCACCATTTATTAGTATGGCTCGATTAAAATTGACTTATTCTAAAGAGTTATATTCTCTCTCACTCTACAATTTCTTTCATTTTTTTTGTTTTTTTTTTGTATGTTAGGGCGTTCAGGACGTGTCTCGGTTAATTTTTCCTAACTAATCCCACGTTAATTAAAATCGAAATAAAAATTCGTATAAACTAACTTTAAAAAGTTGATATTAGTCTCATGTGGACTAGCTGAGCCAATTCCTTTCTGGTTTGTAGATGTATGATTGTTGAGAAGCAGCATAGGTGAAACTAGCAGTAGCGGGATAAAAATGCTACATCACGAGGGTAGCTCTGGAGTCGATTTGCTTTCGTTTTTACTCGATCGTTTCAATTTGATTATTTGTTTGATAACAATACTACAAAGTAAAAACTGAAAAAAGAAAAACAAACTCAGAAATACAAATTCGGATATTTATTCTGAATTTAAAATAATAAATTTAAATTTACTTAGAATGTGTCAATGTGGCCTATAGTATAGACAATTGAATTTGTACTACTTATTTTTGAATTCTGAATATATATTTATGTTTATTTTCATGGTATCTGAATAT
>JAOTRH010017831.1:0-56285 GCA_034768845.1 Heliamphora exappendiculata | reverse complement strand
ACTTAGATTTTTAAAATATTTTTTAGGATTATAAAAATTTATTTAATTAAAATAAATTTATTAATTTTGAAAACCACGCGAACTGAAAGAATCAAATATCTTTCCATGTACACGATTCCAAAGATTCTGGTTTATCAAACCATCTTTTCATGTTTAAATGCGTAACAAATAAAATTTAATAAATGCACAGTTTTTTTTTCAGCTTTTTAGTTAAGGTAGTAATTAAAGGCATTTATTTATTTTATTTTTTATTCTATATTTTTTTAAAAATTATAATTTATTTGTATTAAATATTTTTCTATTTAATTAATTCAAAATCTGGAATTCATTCTCATATTTTTCCAAGATATTCAATTTTATAAAAAATCATCTTAAACATGATATTTTATAATTAAAAAAAAACATAAAATTTCTAAAGTTTTTTTATTTAATTAAAATTAATTAATTAAAAAAATTTAATTTTATTTTCTATTACAAAATATGAATTTTTGAATTAATTAAATCAACAGAATAAATAAAATAGATATGCAATCATCCACGTAATTCATATATATGTCAACACGATATGTATATATTTCGATTTTATGATCGAATAGAAACTCTTATGAGTTTTAAATTCCTGTTGAAGATAAGCTGCATCAATCCTCTTTCAAGTCTCATTCTTGTATCCCGATTGCATTAGGATTTCCTAATACATTTCGATATATGCTGATATATTGTATCAGTATCAAAACACATCAGAATATCGATCAAAGACAACCCCAAGCCAGCCAACCACCGGCGGCCACCAAGCACTTCTGCCGACGCCACCATGCCGCCACCTTTAGGCGGATTTTGCCGCCTCCTTCATGCGGCTTTTGCCGCCTCATTCGACCTCCGTTTTAGACAATTTTTATACGAAAAGAAAGCTCTCGAAAATTAGTTTTATTCTGTCAAAAGTTTCTCAAAAATAGCCCAAAAAACTACCAAAAAAACTACCCGAATAGTTACCGCCGCACCAACTGCGCGCGCCGCCCCAAACAGCCACTGCTTTGGCTTTTTTCGATGGTTCTTTCGCGCCTGTTTTTTTTTGAAAAAATAGCTCAAATATCCATCCACATGATGCTTCGAAAAATGCCTCGAAAACAGTCCCGATAACTGAAAAATGCTTCGAAGAACGGCCACCCAGCGCCGCCGCTACTCCGTTGTTTTCCGCTGCTATTTACACACTAATTGGCTAGCGTTTTCCCACTTTTTGGACTGTTTTCCCACTGATATTTTACTACTTTTTTATGCCAAAAAAATATGTTCAAAAACAATCTCAAAAATATTTAAAAAAACTCACGAAAAATAGCCTGAAACCACCGCCGATAGTGCCGCCGGCAAGGCTATTTTTTATGATGTTTCTTTTCAAGTTTTTGGGACAGTTTTTAATACTATTTTTAAGCCTAAACTATACCCCAAAAAAAGCTTCTGAAAAATAAGTCAAAAATCGTGAAAAAATCGCCGTGATTCGTGGCCCGAAACCACCATCAGTGCCGTCGCTGTTCTTCATGTTCTTTGATATATTTAACCTATTCTTAAAAATTATAAACAGATATTTAAAAATAAATAACTAGCTATTACATCGATCTTATATCCTGAAACCTCACATTCAATCTATCACGGTCAACCCTTGTGATTAATAAAAATAATCATCATACATACATTCAATTAAACATGAAATAAATGACGATCATAAAGTCGAAATTAGAACGCCTGCAAAATCAAGTTAGCATTGTTCTAAAACTACCCAGCCCCGATAACTGTAAACAAAATACAAAACTGACTTGATACCAATTGTTTGAGGCAAAAATGCCAAGATCATTGTTTTTATTAATAATTTTTGATAAAAAATTAACTGGACGGGCAAACGCCGAAACAAGCTCCAGATAAAAAAATTTATGACGAACGATCAAAATTAAAACCCGTGCAACCACAGTTAATTTAGAAGAATACCTTTTTACCGGTTAAATCTTCAACTAAATTTTTGTTCCTGAGTTGAAGCTTCTGTCAGACTTTCTACTGTATTCTCTTGTGTGATTCTTGAATATAGTGTGGGCTGCAATCTATCAAAAACTCGTACCAACAGAATCTGGATAACCTTAGTCTTGAAAGACAAGTTGTGAAACTGGTTCAGCCTACCCGTATATTTATAGGGCTACAATAGGGACCTGTGAAATAATTATAAATAAGACTTCCAGTGGAACACATTCACCCATCAATGGTTTTCGCAATTTAGCAAACCTCATGGCGGTACTTGCAATTTTGGAAAACTAGTAGCGGTTTCTATAATTTTCATAAAACACTAAATTACAGTTCACACCACTAAAGAACTATAATTGCACTCTGACCCATAATCTCAAGACCTTCTTGCATTGAGCTTATATTATTAAATGCTTATCATTTCTCCAAACGTTAAGATTTTTGATACCCGCTAATTAAATTTAATTACTGATAATTTAATTTAATAAGCATCTTACAATTCCTTGAACCCTTCCGCTTAACTTATTTAAGCGTCGGATAATCAAATCCACCTGCAGGGTTTGGTCCGATCAAAACTTATAAGCTTCTTTAAGGGGATATCGTCAATTTCGATTCTTCGGAACGTGAATTTCGTCAATAATTAATATTCACCATATAAATAATGCCGCTATTCAACTTGCCAGAAATATAGACCCGTATAAAATCGCACCCTTTAAAGAATCAAAACAATGAATATTAAATATACGAAAATCAATAATTATTTTAGGATTAAGAGTATAAACACTATTCATAATAATCTTAGAGTATGAATTAATTTATATAATCAGTGTAAAATTAATTACCCTAATGTGTCTCATTCAATACACACAAATTGTACTAACACAAAGAGTCAGAATAATAGACGACGCTATTATCTTTTCTCTGTAACCAAGACAGGCATACTAAAACTCTGTACTACAGTTATACCGATGGTATGTCCATTTTTATCTAAACTATGAACATAAAACTTATATTCTGTAAAAACTTAAAATCTGATCTTTTGTGTGCAAGTTGTATTCTACACACCAGATTAAATATTATACAGATTATTGGATATCCATGCATAACATTAAGGAAATGATATACATATATTACTCATAAAGATTCTAATAAAATAAAAAATTAATTTTATTAAAATAAAATTAAATACTAAAAATATGATTTTTAGTATACCAATCCTAACATACACAATCTTTAAAAAAAGGGATTACCACCATCCCATAACCCAATCACAACAGATGATCTTTGAGGGGTCTCAAACACCCTATCGCGCATAGTCACAAGGTCACTAGTATTACAACTCACCTCCTGGAAGCATTACTCCCTAAGAAACATCCCCTATCACAACCAACTAATTATCCACGGTTCAACAGCACCAAAACAAAACCATGATCCTACGAATGTATAATAGGTAACTAACTAAGGCCAACCCTAACTCATGGAGTTAACACAATTTACGAGCATGTTCCACAATCCACCAAGCGGTCAACACTTAACTCAAGAGTTTCACCTCGCAGCAATCAACGACAACCAAGTCACACTTCCATAACCCATACGATAGCCTCATTCCGTCTGTGGAAACACAGTTCATATATGAAAGAGATATAGAACAAAACAACATACAGTTCGATACATCATGTTATTATAGATATAAATCACATAATCATGCTAACACTTAGCCATTTAAGATCATGTAAATGCACTCCACGTACCAAGGAGTACCTACAAGAATGATGAGTCAATTTGGGTAACCAACCTAGATTCCTTGCTAGAATGCACGTCAACCAAACGCATTTCTAACTCTGCTTTCAAGTTTGTTAATCCAAACACCCAAAGGCAAGACCAATCAATCCTAAGGTTCAACCTCCATGCCCACGTACACACGACATCCTCATGCTCAATAGGTTATCATTCTTATGTTATCAAAACATTTAAACACATGCAATCAAGCACACGTAACCATCCTCACAAGATGATACAACCTCTCCCACGGCTCTTAGGTATTCGAACTTAAATCTCTGATACCAAGTTGTCATGTCCCAAAATCAGGGTCACGCGAACCACCCACAAAAAACCCGCTTTGAGGTACCAAGATCCATCAAAACCACTCGAGCCCAAATGGGTCACAGAACGTAAACGAAAACGAGTTTAAACCCGTAGAAAAACATACTTCTGAGGGTTTCTTTTATGTAAAAGAACAGCCCAAAAGAATAAGGTAATAGTCCCTAAGAGCCAAGCTTTAAAACGAATGAACAAAGTTTTCTAGAAAACTGCCCGACTGCTCGATCGGTCAAAAGACCGCTCGAGCACTCCCTTCAAGCCCACTTGTTTTCTACTCAATTCACAAAAATAGAATGTTTATCTCAACCGTTTGATAGACCGCTCGAGCGGTCTGTCAAGCGGTCTGGCTGTGGACCCTTTTTCAAAACATTTCCTTCGAAAACCCAACACTTAATCATTTTTTAAACCACCAAGGCATATCAAGCCAACAAGGATAAGGTTCGAAATCCTCCCCCGAGGCACATGATTTGATATAAAGCATAAAACTAACCAAAAATGTTTTATTAAAACATTGAAACCAACCAAACGATAAACATTTCATATAATAATGAAATCACACATCCAACCCATGGTTCTTCTCAAAACATACAACATACATGCATTGATAACAAGGCCTCAAGGCTTACAAACAAATGTTTTTAAATCCAAAACATATGTCATCATTACATGATCCATCAACCAAAACGATGATAATAACCGATCAACAAAACTACTAAAAACAAATAAAGAGTCTTATCTTTGCCACCTCCGAGGCTTCTCTAGATCAATCCTTGTGATTAACTTCACCTGAAAGGTTTAAATCCCACAAAGTGATCCGAAGCCCAACAGAAAAAAGACTAGCATGAATTAAAAGCATAACATGCAATCACGAATTTTATGAACAACTCGACTACATAAGTCTCAAAACGGTTTTCTATCCATAAAATCACAAGTTGTCATATAATCACATAACATCCAATAGTTCAATAATCATGCACAACACGTTGCATTCCAACATAGTTTCCACAACCTACGAGGTTTCCTACGCACTTTGCACTCTTTTACAGCCTTCCACCGAGGGACAAGTACTGACCCCACTTATTCAAAATCTTTACGGTCTTTCACCACATGACCATTATCAGTCCCAATTATACGATCTTTTATAGTCTTTCACAATAGGGCAATACCAGCCCCAATTAAACAATTCTTTACGATTTTTCACCACTAGAGCAATTAAATTCCAAATTAAACACATAGTTGCTATACATCTAGAGAGGCATATAGTCATGCATAACATTTAAAGGCACACGTTCATCAACAACTCGTTGGAACCACATCTCAACCCCATGGGTTAGCTCCAAATCTCCCAAAACTATGTTCCTACAACATATATATAAATCCTTCCGGTTTTCAAAACTCATCTTTTTGAAAACCACGAACACATACGTCCACAAACTTTGTAATAAATCATAAAAATGCATAACATGCTTTTTACCCAACTAAACACGGTTTAAACACAAAGTCAAACATATATAACATTTTAAAACAGTAAAAATGTATATAAATCACATGTAACACCCTTTGAAAGCAAGATAGTCTAGAAACATACTTTCAAGAGTTTAAAACTCGACACTTTAAACACCGGTGAGAAACTAAAGTCGCCAAAACGAGATTTCGTTCGGATGAACGCGAAGCCCACGGTAAGGATAACAAGGATCAACTATCCCAACACCAAGAACCGAGCTCGAATCAAGCTAAAAGCTAGAGAGAAGGTAGAGGGTTTGATCTTTCTTACAAGAGAAGAACAGGGAAGCTTGTAGGAGAAGTTTCGATGCGAAACCAAAGCCCACTAGTTGTTACATATATAGCCCACGCAGACAGACTGCTCGAGCGGTCTAAAGACCAATCGGGCAGCCCTACCCAACTTTTCTGCCATTGTTGGAGGCAAAACTGCCAAGATCTTTATTTTTACAACAATTATCTTAAAAAATAACTGGGCAAGAAAATGCCAAAATGGGCTCAAAATAAAACTTTTGATGACGAACAATCAAAATAAAACCTATACATCCGAAGTTAATTTGGAAGAATATCTTTTTACCAGTCAAATCTTCAACTATTATTTAAATCCAAATTGAAGCTCTTATCAGATCTTCTACTGCATTCTCTTATACGATTCCTGAACGTAGTGTGGGCTATGAACTATTGAGAACTCGTACCGGCAGAACCTGGACAGCCTTAGTCTTGAAAGACAAGTTGTGAAATTAGTTCAGCCTACCCGCATATTTATAGGGTTATAGTAGAGACCTGGAGAGTAATTATGAGTAAGATTTTCAGTGGAACACAGACACGTATCAACAATTTTGCAAATAAGCAAACCTCATAGCGGTATCTGCAATTATGGAAAACCAACAGCAATTTCTGCAATTTTTAGAAAATACTGAATTATAGTTCACACCACTAAAGAACTATAATTGCACTCTAACCCATAATCTCAAGACCATCTTGTATTGAGCTCCAGTTATTAAATACTTACCATTTCTCCCCACGTTAAAATTTCAATACCCGTCAATTAAATTTAATTACTGACAATTTAATTTAATCGGCATTTTGATATTTTTTAAGCACTTTTGCTTAACTTATTTGACCACCGGATAATCAAATTCACCTGCAGAGTTTGACCTGGTTAAAACTTATAAGCTTCCTTAAGGGAGTATCGTCAATCTCGATATTTCGAGACGTGAATTCTGTCAATAATTAATATTCACCATATAAATAATACCACTATCTAACTCACCGGTAATATAGACCCATATAACATCGCACTCTCTAATGAATCAAAATAACAAATATTAAATATATGCAAATCAATAATTATTTTAGGATTAAGAGGATAAGCACTATTCATAATAGCCTTGAGGTGTGAATTAATTTATATAGTAACTATAAAATTAATTATCTCAAATGTCCCGTTCAATACACACAAAGTGTACTAGCACAGAAAGTTAAAACAATAGATGACGCTATTATCTGTTTTTCGTAACCAAGATAAGCTTACTAAAACTCTATATCACATACGTACCGATGGTATACCTATTTCCATCTAAACTGTAAACATAAAACTTATATTCTGCAAGAACCTAAAATTTGATCTTTTATGTGCAAGTCATACTCTACACACCAGATTAAATACTATACAGAATATCAAATATCCATGTATAGTATTAAAGAAATGATACACATACATTACTCATAAAGATTCTCATAAAATAAAAAATTAATTTTATTAAAATAAAATTAAATACTAAAAATATAATTTTCGGTATACTAACCCTAACAATCTCCCACTTAAACTCAAAATCTTCTTGCTATACATCTGACTCTCATTCCCTTTACAAGACTTTCAAAAGTCTTAGTCGGTAAGCTCTTTGTAAAAGATCTACAAGGTTGTCTCCTGATGTAAGCTCTATGTCTGACTGAAAATCTGAGTATGTGTACCCCAAAGGTACTGGACTGTTGTCTGGTCAACCAACATATAATCTTTAGTCCTTTTCAGGTACTTGATTAAATTTTTTACCGCAGTCTAATTCTCATGCCCTGGGTTAGATTAATATCGGCTAGCCATGCTAACGGCAAAGCAGATGTCGGGTCTAATACAAAGCATAGCATACATGAGGCTTCCTACTGCCGAAGCATAAGGAACCGCCTTCATCTACTCTATCTCGTCAGGTATCTTAGGACATTGATCCTTGGATAGAGTGATTCTATGCCTGAAAGGGAGAAATCCTTTCTTAGAACCCTGCATGCTAAAACGAGCAAGAATATCATCGATATACTTTTCTTGTGATAAGCCCAACATCCTTTGTTTTTGAACTCGCACGAGCTTGATCCTTAAGATGTGACTGGCTTCTCCCAAGTCCTTCATATTGAACTACCCAAATAATCATACTTTAATCATAGATAATGCCACCATATCATTTTCGATGAGCAACATATCATCTACATAAAGTACTAGGAAGATCACCACGCTTCCATCACGCTTCTTGTACACACAGTACTCATTTGGACTCTGATCAAAATCATAAGACTTAATGGCTTGATTAAATCGAGTGTTCCAAGACCTTGATGCCTGCTTAAGTCCATAAATAGATCTCTTAAGCTTGCACAACATGTGTTCCTAACCTTTTGTAATGAATCTGTTTGGTTGTATTATATTGATACACTCATCAAGACTTCGATTAAGGAAAACTATCTTGACATCTATTTGCCAGATTTCGTAATTGAAATGTGCAGCAATGAATAAGAGAATTTGGATAGACTTAATGGCTACCGACGAAAAGATTTTCTCATAATCGATCCCTTCTTTCTGAGTGAATCCTTTAGCAACAAGCCTAACTTTAAAGGTTTTAATCTTTTCGTATGCTCCTCTCTTTCTTTTGTAGATCTACTTGCATTCAACGGGTTTTAACCCTTCGGGTGATTTTACAAGTTCCCATACTTGATTGCAATACATAGATTCTATCTCTAAATTCATAGCCCTTTTCCAAAGATCTACATCTTTATCTTGAAGTGCTTTATTATAGTTACAGGGTTCGGTATCTAGTTATACTGAGATCTTATCAAAAGACTCTCCCAAGCACATATACCGATCAGATTGACGAACAACCCTCTCACTACGACGAGGCATTACTTGTGCCTGTGTACTACCAGTAACACATTATACAGAATCTGGTCCCTATGCATCAGCATCCTGTTCTTGAATTGCACATGTCCCGATAGTCCTCCCACTATGACGAGGTAATAGAATATCAATGACTTGTTCTTCTGTTCTACTAGTATTTTTTCTCACTTCTTCTAGTATTTTTTCTCAGTTCTTCTAGAATCAGGCATTGGTTCTAACAATGACCTTCTGATCCTTAGGATTATAAAATAAACCACCCTTCATTCTCTTGGGATGCCCCACAAAGGAACCGACTTCTATCCTCAGTTTCAAATTACCTGCGTTCCCTTTCAGCACAAGTACTAGTTACTTCTAAATTTTAATGTGTTTTAGACTAGGCTTACGCCCGATCCACAATTTTATGGGAGTAAAAGGTACTAACTTAGAAGGTACCATGTTCAGAACGTAAATCGCTGTCTCTAAAGCGAGTTCCCAAAGCGAATCGGGTAAACCTGAATAACTCACCATGGACCTTACCATCTCCATAAGAGTCTTATTCTTTCTTTCTGCTACACCATTATGCTACGGAGTGCTAGGTGCAGTCAACTAGGATGTAATCCCCTCTGATGACAAGTAGTCTTTAAACTCTCCAAAGATGTATTCCCCACCACAATCAGATCGTAGTAATTTGATACTTTTACCCAGACGCTTCTCCACTTTTGCTTTGAATTCTTTGAATTTCTCAAGGCATTCAAACTTACGATGCATTAGATAAATGTATCCATACCTTGAGTAGTCATCAATGAAACTGATGAAGTACTCAAAGCCATCTCTAACCCAGATTATCATAGGACCACACACATCAGAATGAACCAACTCCGACGGTTTTTTAGCTCTATAGCCTTTGGCCGAAAAGGGCCTCTTGGTCATTTTACCTTCTATGCAAGATTTACAGATTGGAAGTGCCTCCATATCCAATGAACTAAAAAGTCTATCTACTACAAGTTTGTTTATCCTTTTTAGATTAATATGACCCCAAGCGTAAGTGCTAAAAAAAAATTTGGTTCATTAAAGAAGAAAACTTTCTCTTATATGGTAAATTAGATGTGTTATTAATTTCAGTCAATTGCAGTGTAGGAGATATTAGAGTAGTAATATAAATATCATCCACCAATGTACCAGAACAAATAACCCATTTATTATCTTAAATAACCACAGAGTTATTAAAATAAACTAAATATCTGTCTTTAACCAATCTAAAAATAGAAACTAAGTTTCTTCTAATGGCAAGTACATAAAAACAATCTCTGAATATTAAAATTCAATCTCTACCAAAACTGAGAGTGACATCTCCTACTATAACTGTTATTACCTTTGTATTGTTGCACATATGTAGATAAATCTTCCCATCACTAAGTTGTCAGGTTTTTTGGAACCCCTATAATGAATTGCAGACATGATTAGTGGTTCCCGTATCTACCCACTAGGTACCGGTAAATAACATTGCTAAACATGTTTCCACGACTAGTGAACAGAAATTATCCTATTTTATTCTGCCTTCTGAGAAATACTGGATATAGCTTTTTCTAGGGCCGTGTCCGATTGTAGTGAAAACATCTACCTTTTGACTTTCACGCCAGTCCGTGGCCCACTAACTACCATGAAAACTATGTATTCCTGTTTCTAAACCTTTTTTTTCTTCATGCCTTTCGGTCCAGAGGAAGAACCACTTTCAGAAACAAACACATTTCCTAGTATCAAATGATTACAATTGATAGTTAAAACTATGTGCAAGATACTTTTTCAATCCACAAAATTTAGTCCTATTAGTTTATTTTCTTTGAATATTAAAGCGAGTGGGTTGAAAGCCATTTTAATCTTGAGAATCACATAATTAAAAAAAATCGTTAATTATGATGAGCAAAACTTTAAATTCATTTTAATTTGGTTTCCTCTACCATTTTAAAATTAATTCGCCAACAGCCTGGTAATCTAAGAATAGCATGCCTCGTTGAGAGGACATCTACTATCCTTCATAAGACCAGACAGACTAATTTTTTTTTAATTTTACTATTTAGGCAACTGACCCTACCAAGTAAAATTAAATAACATGCATAATTTCAGTCCAGTATATAATAGCAGTGACTTAGTTGAAGAGGATACTATTATATATAGTTAAGTGTTAATCATCACTTAATTCCAAATCAATTGCTTCGTAATGAACCCTTCAATTGGAGAAGTGATCCACACTAATAATTATCCAGAATTATCCATAAAGGAGGCTTGTACTGGCGATACCGTAATTAATCTATCCATTGGGGAGGAATGCCTTACTGCCGACACACAGGGTTTAATTGCATCGCCTACAAACTAGTAATGGAGACCGCGAAATTTATTTGTGAATAAATTTACTTTCCCACTTAGATTTTTAAAATATTTTTTAAGATTATAAAAATTTATTTAATTAAAATAAATTTATTAATTTTGAAAACCACACGATCTGAAAGAATCAAATATCTTCCCATGTGCACAATTTCAAAGATTTTGGTTTATCAAACTATTTTTTCGTGTTTAAATGCATAACGAATAAAATTTAATAAATGTATAGTTTTTCTCTCAGCTTTTTAGCTAAGGTAGTGATTAAAGATATTTATTTATTTTATTTTTCGTTCTACATTTTTTGAAAAATATTAATTTATTTCGATTAAATATTTTTCTATTTAATTAATTCAAAATTCAGAATTAATTCTCACATTTTTTTAAGATATCCGATTTTAAAAAAATATCTAAAATGCGATATTTTGTAAAAAATAAAATATTTAAAAAAATTATTTAATTAAAATTAATTAATTTAAAAAAAATTATTTTATTTTTCACTACAAAATATTTCAATAAAAATTAAAATTTTGAATTAATTACATTAACAAAATAAATAAAATAGATATGCAATCATCTCTGCAATTTATATATATATATAAACACGATGCATATATCTCGGTTTTATGATCTAAGTGAAACGTTAAAACGTTTCAATCTCCCGAAGAGGATAAGCTAAAATAATCATCTTTTATCTCTGATTCCTGCGTCCTGGTTGTATCAGGCTTCTCTGATACTATCTAATATATCAATATATATCAAATCAGTCTCGTATCTATTAAAAAATCAATACAAAACAGTGCTGGGAGAGAGAAACTTCCGGCCACCATAGCCACCACTGACGCCGCCATTGCTGCCGCCTTCAGGTGACTCTACCACCTCATCCAAACTCCATTTTTGACGAGTTTTATACCCGTTGGAATGCTCTCGAAATATAGAATTTTTCTACCAAAAAATATTCTACAAAACTGCCCCCAAAAAAGCCAAAAGATCAACCTAAAACAAGAGCCACCGCATCATAGTGCCACTGCCAGGAACCACAAACTTCCCAAGGCATTTTCGACCACTTTTTGAGCTCCGTTTTCGACGTAATTAATACCATTGAAAATCTCTTCAAAAGTACTATTTTTACAAGAAAAATGGGTTGAAAGCAGCTCGGAAAAATGCCAAAAAATTACCTAGAACAGACTGCCGCCACTTTAGTGTGCCGCCAACTTCCCAAGGCTTTTTCAACCTCTTCCTGAACTCCATTTTTTACGTAATTTATACCATTGGAAAGCTGTTGAAAAGTACTATTTTTTTATTAAAAAAACTACTCAAAATTAGCTCAAAAATATGCCAAAAAATCGCCTGGAATAGACTGCTGCCGCTTTTGTGTGCCGCCGCCTGGAACCGCCAACTTTCCAAAGCTTTTTCGACCTCTTCCCGAACTCCATGTTTAACGTACTTTATATCGTTGGAAAGTTGTTAAAAAGTACTATTTTTCTATGAATAAACCTGCTCAAAAATAGCTCAAAAACTATTGAAAAATTACCTGGAAGCCACTGTTGTCGCCGACCTGTTTGCCACTTGTTTAGGTTGTGATTTTGGCCCATTTTTTTCTTATTTTTTACAGTATTTTGAGGTATATTTTATTATAATTTTATTTTTTAAAAATTTCCCAACAAATAATCCCAAAATAGCCCCAAAATTATAAAAATCGTTGTCGAACCGCCGCTGGCAAAGTCGCCGGAATCGGGCTATTTTGGTAATTTTTTCTTGTTATATTTTACTTGATTTTTATGCTGATTCTTATTCATAAATACTCCAGAAAATCTCACTGAAAAAAATCATTTAAAACTAATAAAAACTTACTGCGATCGTGGCCTGTAAAAACTCGAGCCACCACCGGTGCCGCCTCTGTTCTTCGTGTTCTTGAATATAATCAACCTGTTCTTAAATAATCTATATATATATTTTAAAAATATAAACTTACTATTACATCGATCCTATGTCCCAAAACTCATATTTGATCTATCACGGTCAACCCTCATGATTAAAAAAATAATCATCATCCACAAACCATTCAATGAAATATGAATTAATGACGATCACAAAATCGGAATTAGAATACCTGCAAAATAAAGTTAGCAACAATTTTAAAACTACCCGGTCCCGATAACAAAAAATAAAAAATAAAACGGCTCTGATACTAATTGTTGGAGGTAAGACTGCCAAGATCTTTAGTTTTGCAAACAATTATCTAAATAAATAACTTGATTGACAAACGCCAAAATAGACTCCAAATAAAATTTTGATAATGAACGATCAAAATAAAATCCGTACATCTGAAGTTAATTTAGAAGAATACCGTTTTACCAATCGAATCTTCAACTATGATTTGAATCCAAGTTGAAGCTCTTGTCAGATCTTCTACTATATTCTCTTATGCAATTCCTGAACGTAGTGTGGATTACGAACTATTAAGAACTCGTACCAGCAGAACTAAGACAGCTTTAGTCTTAGAAGATAAGTTATAAACCTGGTTCAGCCTACCCACATATTTATAGGGCTACAACAAGGACCTGCGGAGTAATTATAAGTAAGACTCCAGTGGAATACAGACGCGTATCAGCGATTTTTGCAATTACGCAAACCTCATAGAAGTATCTACAATTATGAAAAATCAACAGCGATTTCTGTAATTTCTATAAAACACTGAATTACAGTTCATACCACTAAAGAATTATAATTGCACTCTAACCCATAATCTCAAGACCATCTTGCATTGAACTACTGTCATTAAATGCTTACCATTTCTCCTCACGTTAAGATTCTCAATACCCGCCAATTAAATTTAATTACTAATTATTTAGTTTAATCAATATCTTGGTATTCTTTAAACGCTTTCGCTTAACTTATTTGACCACCGAATAATCAAATCCACCTGTAAGGTTTGGCCCAGTCAAAACTTATAAGCTTTGTTAATAGGGTATTATCAATCCGAAACTATCAAGAAGTAGATTTCGTCAATAATTAATATTCATCATATAAATAATACAGCTATTCAACTCACCAGAAATATAGACTCATATAAGATCGCACCCTTTAATAAATCAAAATAACGAATATTAAATATATGCAAATCAATAATTATTTTAAGATTAAGAGGATATGCACTATTCATAATAATCTTGGGGTGTGAATTAGTTTATATAGTCAGTATAAAATTAATTAGACCAAATGTCATGTTCAATAAATAAAGTGTACTGGCACAGAGAGTTGAAATAATAGACAACGCTATTATCTGTTTCTCGTAACCAAGACAGACCTACTAAAACTCGGTACCACAGTTGCACCGATAGTATGTCCATTTTCATCTAAACTGTAAAAATAAAACTTATATTCTGCAAGAACCTAAAATCTAATTTTCTGTGTGCAAACCGTACTCTACGCACCAAATTAAAACTATGCAGAATATCGGACATTCATGTATAATATTAAAGAAATGATACACATGCATTGCTCATAAAAATTTTCATAAAATAAAAAATTAATTTTATTAAAATTAAATTAAATACTAAAAATATAGTTTTCAGTATACCTACTGTAACAGCCACACACCCAAGCAGGATCGGGATTGAAACAAACATGCATTTTAAACTAACACATGCATAAAACATATGAAAACATACTTTTCTACAATGACCAAAACGATATACAACACGTCGCTTATAAACATTATCAAATTAAAAGGAACCGGGTCTCACAGTTAGTGCTGGAGTGAAGACAAATTACATTGTTCGAAATACAACAAATAGTGAATATTATCTGTTGATGCTCAATCTAGGAATGGATCTCCACGGTGCTTTAAGGACTTGAAAAGTGTAAACAACCGTTAGAGGGGGTACCGGAGGAAATTTCGGCACAGCCTCTCCAACAGTCAATTTTGGTTTTCGTAAAGTAAGCCCCAAGGTAAAGACAAATCGTTAGAGAATAATTCTAAAAACACGTACCTTCCTTATCCACTTGAGGTTCTTTTATATGGTGTAAGTGATGCATGCCCAACATACCTCTTGAAGGTCATTATGCTTGAATCCCAAGAGATTCTCTAAATATCCCACGCGCGTCCTCACCATTCGATGTCATGCTCGATCAATCGTGGCTGGTTTGTTGAGATGATCAGCGAACCTGGATAATCAGCTTTGACTGATCCAATGGGTCAAGGTTCTACGTCAGGGCCCGACTCTCGGTATACCCTCTACCAGGTCAGACTCTTGTTCGGCCAAATTACATATTTTCCCATCAGTAGTCCCCTATTTTTTATCATGGTTTCTTGGCCAGCAGAACCAAGCGAGAATATCCTTTAGGGGCTTCCTTAGCTCAGTTTTCGCTTGGATGTCCTTTATTCTAGGTCAAATTTCTTGGGCATGGCAAGCAGTTGCCAACTGTCATTGGGTATCCCCCACGAATCCCTAGCGTCGTGGCGGCGGTTCACTTAATTCCAATAATCATACTGGGTTTCATCGATAAATCCAACGATAGCTTTCCAGCTATACATTCGAGGAGCACTCCAATTCCTTTGTGCCATGTGTTAAATGCTCCGTGGTTCCCCAACATCTCAAGGGGGCTCTCACTGACCGTAGATCGACCATCCTCTGAGTTAATCCCCTCCATCCATCTGTTAGCCCTGTTGTTTACCTTTAAATTGAGAGTAAAAAAGGGGGGAAATCCTTCCATTCTTGGCTTCGCTTCGTCTTCAACAAAAACTCTGCACGTCCTCGTTCTAACTGCTGCTGTCATCTTCGGGATGATTCACGCATTCAAAATCCTATCTTCTGGTAATTTTTTCCATCCTCTGTTGCACGTTTTCAATTATTTCTTAAGTTACATTTTGATTTTTAAGAGCGATTCTCACCAGAATTTGGGTTGTCTTGAAAATCCTAGGGTTTTAGTTTGTCTTTTCCCCTTCCTTGATTTATGTCTGATGGTAGAAGGTGGGTAGTGTTATCCAGTTCCTCTAAGGAGGTGGAATCTTCTTTCCTCGAGGTTAGACCCACCATCCCTCTAAACTCCGACAATCATTCATCTTCCAGCTCCACACCTTTAATTCTTCAGGCCCCAACGGTTTGTGAAACCCCCCTCCTAGGCCTACCGTGCCCCTAACTGTTAGGGTTGGTATACTGAAAATCATGTTTTTAGTATTTAATTTTATTTTAATAAAATTAATTTTTTTATATTATGAGAATCTTTATGAGTAATGTATGTATATCATTTCTTTGATATCTATGGATGTTCGATATTCTGGATAGTATTTAATCTGGTGTGTAGAGTATGGCTTATACACAGAAGATCAGATTTTAGATTCTTATAAAATATATAAGTTTTATGTTCACAATATAGATAGAAATGGGCATACCATTAGTATGACTGTAGCACAGAGTTTTAGTAGACCTATATTGGTTACGAAAAATAGATAATAGCGTCGTCTATTGTTCTGACTCTCTGTGCCAGTACACTGTGTGTATTGAACATGACATTTTGGATAATTAATTTTATACTGATTATATAAATTAATTCACACCCCAAGGTTATTATGAATGGTGCTTATCCTCTTAATCCTGAAATAATTATTGATTTGCGTATATTTAATATTCGTTGTTTTGATTCATTAGAGGATGCGATCTTATATGGGTCTATATTCCCGGTGAGTTAGATAGCGGTATTATTTATATGAAAAATATTAATTATTGACGGAATTCACATCCCAAAATATCGGGATTGACGATACCTCCTTAAGAATGTTTATAAGTTTCGACCGGGCTAAATCCTGTAGGTAGATTTAATTATCCGACAGTTAATAAGTTAAGTGAAAAGGCTTAAGGAATATCAAGATACCGATTAAATTAAATTATCAGTAATTAAATTTAATTAGCAGATATCAAAAATCTTAACGTGGAGAGAAATGGTAAGCATTTAATAACATGAGCTCAATGCAAGAAGGTCTTGAAATAATGGGTCAGAGTGCAATTATAGTTCTTTAGTGGTGTAAATTGTAATTTAGTATTTTATGAAAATTGCAGAAACGCTGCGTCTTTTCCATAATTGTAGAAACCGCTGGTAGGTATCTGTGTTCCACTGAAAGTCTTACTCATAATTACTCCATAAGTCCCTGTTGTATCCCTATATATATGCGGGTAGGTTAAACCAGTTTTATATCAGATATATCATAATTTGTCTTTCAAGATTAAATATATCTAGGTTCTGCCGGTACAAGTTCTCGATAGTCCGTAACCCACACTACGTTCGAGGATAGCGTGAGGGAATACAGTAGAAGGTCTAATAGGAGCTTCAAGTAAGAATCAAACCGTAGTTGAAGAATCGACCGACAAGAAGGTAATCTTCTAAATTAACTTTGGTTGCACGAATTTTACTTTTGATCGTTCAACGTCAAAAAATTTTATCTAGAGCTCGTTTCGGCGTTTGTCCGTCCAGTTAATTATTTTTGAAAATCGTTTGCAAAAATAAAAATCTTAACAGTCTTGTCTCCAACAATTGGTATTAGAGCCGTTTTATTTTTTTTTAGTTATCAGGGCTGGGTAGTTTTAAAACTGTTGCTAACTTTATTTTGTAGACATTCTAATCCCAGTTTTATGATCGTTATTTATTTTTTCATGTTTGATTAAATGATGTGAAAGATAATTATTTTTTTTAATCACAGGGTTGACCGTGATAGATTGAATGTGAACTTTCGGGACATAGGATCGATGTAATAATTAGTTTTATATTTTTAAATATCTGTTTAGATTATTTAAGAACATGTTGAACATGTCCAATAACACGAAGAACGGAGGCAGCACCGGCGGTAGTTCAGGTTTTAACAGGCCACATATCGCGGAAAGATTTTAATGGTTTTTCCCAATGAGTTTTTTTTTTTTGCACTATTTATGCATAAAAATTAGTATAAAAAATAAGTCAAAATAGCAAGAAAAAATAACCAAAATAGCCCGATTTTGACGGCTTTACCGGCGGTGGTTCTGCAGCAATTTTTATGATTTTTTGGCCCATTTTTGGACTATTTTTTGAAAAGATTTTTAAACATAAAATAGCAATAAAATATACATCAAAATACTGTCAAAAATTAAAAAAATAACTGGGCCAAACAGTGCATTAAAAAAGTAAAAAACAGCTGCAGTTTTTTCTGGCAACAGCGGCGCTCAAGCAGCAGCTTCTAGATAGTTTTCCGATAATTTTATGGGAATTTTTTGAGTAAATTTTTTGAAAAAAAAAGATTCAACTTCTCAAGAGATTTCCAATGATATAAATACGTCGAAAACCAAGTCCGAAAAGAGGTCAAAAAAGCCTCGGGAAGTTAGCAGTTCTCGGCGGCCGCGCTGGTGAGCGGCGGCAACAAATTTGAGTAGTTTTTCTTGTAGTTTTTTGGGCTATTTTTGAGCATTTTTTTACATTTAAAAATAGTACATTTCGATAGTTTTCTTTCGATATAAAGTACGTCGAAAATCGAGTTCGGAAAGAAGTTGAAAAAGGCCCAGGAAGTTGGCGGCGCAATGCTATGGCGGGCAACAGTGTTTTTTAAGGTTCAGTCCATTTTTTTGGCTATTTTTTGAGCAATTTTCCAGAAGATTTTTTGATAGAAAAATTCCACATTTTGAGAGTTTTCCAACGATATAAAGCTTGTCGAAGACGAAGCCCGGATGAGGCGGCAGGAGCCGCTTGAAGGCGGTGGCGACAAGGCGGTGGCTGGTTGTGATCCGACGGTTTCTCTGTCCAGGGATTGCTTTGTGTTGATTTTATGATGTATACGAGATTGATATGATATATCAATATATATCAGATAATATCAGGAAAGTATAATGCAATCAGGATACTGAATCAAAGGCGAACAAGAATTGAAATAGCAGATTCTCTTAGGGAGACTGAAACGTCTCAGTGTTTCACTTGGATTATAAAATCGGGATATATAGATATCATGTTTATATATATATGAATTGCGTGGATGATTATATATTTGTTTTATTTATTCTGTTAATTTAATTAATTCAAATTTTCAGTTTTAATTAAAATATTTTGTAATGAAAAATAAAATTAATTTTTTTTAATTAATTAATTTTAATTAAATGAAAAAAATTTAGATAGTTTATTTTTTACAAAATATCACGTTTCAGATGATTTTTTTTAAATCGGATATCTTAGACAAACGTGAGAATTAATTCTGAATTTTGAATTAATTAAATGAACAAATATTTAATCAAAATAAATTATTATTTTTTTAAAAATATGAAACGAAAAATAAAATAAATAAATACCTTTAGTCGCTACCTTAGCTGAAAAGCTAGAGAAAAAACTGTGCATTTATTAAATTTTATTCGTTACGCATTTAAATACGAAAAGATGATTTGATAAATTAGAATCTTTGAAATCGTGTACACGGGAAGATGTTTAATTCTTTCAGATCGTGTGTTTTTCAAAATTAATAAATTTATTTTAATTAAACAAATTTTTATAACCCTCAAAAATATTTTTAAAATCTTAGTGGGAGAGGAAATTTATTCACAGATAAATTACGCGGTCTCCATCACCAGTTTGTAGGTGATGCAATTAAACCATGCGTGTTGGCAGTAAAGTCTTCCTCCCCATCAGACAGATTAATTGTGGTATCGTTAGTACAAACCTCCTTTAGGGATAATTCTGGATAATTGTTAGTGTGGATCACTTCTCCATCTGAAGGGTTCATTGCGAAACGAATGATTTGGGATTAGGTGATGGTTAATATTTAGCTATATATAACAGTATCCTCTCCATCTGAGTCACTGCTATTATATACTGGACTGAAACTATGTCAGCTATTTAATTTTACTTGGCATGATCAGTTGTCTAGATAGTTAAATTAAAAAGAATTGGCATGTCTGATCTTATGATGGATAGTAGACGTCCACTCATCGTGGCATGTTATTCACAGGAATCCAGGCTACTGGCGAATTAATTTTAAAATGGTAGAGAAAATCAAATTAAAATAAATTTAAAATTTTGCTCATCATAATTAACGGTTTTATTTAATTAAGTGATTCTTAGGATTAAAATGAATTTCAACACACTCGCTTTAATACTTAAAGAAAACAAATTAACGAGACTGAATTTTGTTGACTGAAAATGTAACTTTGATATAACTTTAACTACAAATGGTATTCTTTCAATTTCAAAAAATGTGTTTATTTCTGAAAAAGATTCTTTTTCTGGGCCGAAAGGCATGAAAAATGGAAAATGTTCAGAAACAGGGAGACACGATTTCCAGGGTAGTTAGTGGGCCACAGACCGGTGTAAAAAAGTCAAAAGAGAGATGTTTTCACTGCAACTAGACCCGACACTAAAAAATGTTATGTCCAGTATTTCTCAAAAGGCAGAACAAACAGGGTAATTTCTGTTCACTGGTTGTGAAAACATGTTTAGCAGTGTTATCTATCGGTACCTGGTGTGTAGATATGAAAGCCACTAATCATGTTTGCAATTGATTGTAGGGGACTCCAGGAAATTCAAAACTTAGTGATGGGGAGATTTACCTGCATATGGGCAATAATTCAAAGGTAATAGCAGTTGCAGTAGAAGATGTCACTCTCAGTTTTGGTAGAAATCGGGTTTTAATATCGAGAGATTATCTTTATGTACCTGCCATTAGAAGCAATTTAGTTTTTATTTCTAGATTCGCTAAAGAAGGATATTTGATTTATTTTAATAACTCTGTGGTTACTAAGGATAATAAATGGGTTATCTATTTTGGTACATTGGTGGATGATCTTTATATTATTACTCTAATATCTTCTACACTGCAATTGACTGAAATAAATAATACATCTATATTTTCATATAAGGGAAAATTTATTTCTTTAATGAACCAAACGTTTCTTTGACACTTATGCTCGGGTCATATTAATCTAAAAAGGATAAACAGACTGGTAACAGATGGACCTTTGAGTTCATTGAAAGTGGAGGCACTTCCAGTCTGTGAATCTTGCTTAAAGGGTAAGATGACTAAGAGGTCCTTTTTGGCCAAAGGCTATAGAACTAAAGAACCGTTGGAGTTGGTTCATTCTGATGTGTGTGGTCCTATGATAATCTGGGCTAGAGGTGGCTTTGAGTACTTCGTCAGTTTCATTGATGACTACTCAAGATATGGATACATTTTCCTGATGCACCGTAAGTCTGAATGCTTTGAGAAATTTAAAGAATTCAAGGCAGAGACAGAGAAGCGTCTAGGTAAAAGTATCAAATCACTACGATCCGATCGTGGTGGGGAATACTTCTTTGGAGAGTTTAAGGACTACTTATCATCAGAGGGGATTACATCCCAGTTGACTGCACCTAGCACTCTATAGCAGAATGGTGTAGCAGAGAGAAGGAATAGGACTCTTATGAAGATGGTAAGATCAATGATGAGTTATTCAGGTTTATCATATTCATTTTGGGGACTCGCTTTAGAAATAGCAGCTTACATTCTGAACTTGGAACCTTCTAAGTCAGTACCTTTTACTCCCACAGAATTGTGGACCGGGCGTAATCCTAGTCTGAAACACATTCGTATTTGGGGATGTCTAGCACTTGTGCTAAAAGGGAATGCAGGTAAGTTGGAACCGAGAACGAAAGTCAGTTTCTTTGTGGGATATCCCAAGAGAACGAAGGGTGGTCTATTTTGTAGTCCTAAGGATTATAAGGTCATTGTTAGCACCAATGCCCGATTCTTGGAAGAGGATTATATTATGGATCACAGGCCCAATAGCAAAATTGATCTAGAAGAACTGAGAAGAAATACCAGTATAATGGAAGAGGAACCAAAAGTCATCGATATTCCATTACCTCGTCGTAGTGGGAGGATTATCGGGACAGGTGCAAATCAAGAATAGGGTGCGGATGTACACGGTTCAGATTCTGCACAGCCTGTTACAGCTAGTACACAGACACGGGTAGTGCCTCGTCGTAGTAGGAGGGTTGCTCATCAACCTAATCGGTATATGTTCTTGGGAGAGTCGTTTAACAAGATCCCGACAGAACTAGATATCGAGCCCTATACAAAGAAGCAATAAAAGACAAAGATGCAGATATTTGGCAAAGGGCTATGAATTCAGAGATGGAATCTATGTACTCCAATCAGGTCTGGAAACTTGTAGAACCACCCGAAGGGATAAAACCCATTGGATGCAAGTGGATCTACAAGAAAAATAGAGGAGTAGACGGAAAAGTTAAACCTTCAAAGCTAGGCTTGTTGCAAAAGGGTTCACTCAGAAAAAAGAAATCGACTATGAGAAAACCTTTTTGCCGGTAGCTTTGCTTAAGTCTATCTGGATTCTCGTATCCATTGCCGCTCATTTCGATTATGAAATATGAAAAATTGACATCAAGACAGCTTTCTTTAATGGAAGTCTTGACGAATGTATCTATATGATACAACTAGACAGATTCATTGCAAAGGGCCAGGAGAACATGTTGTGCAAGCTTAAGAGATCTATTTGTGGACTTAAGCAGACATCGAGGTCTTAGAACACTCGATTTGATCAAGTTATAAAGTCTTATGATTTTGATCAAAATTCATATGAGTCCTGTGTGTACAAGAAGCATAACGGAAGCGTGGTGATCTTCCTAGTACTTTATGTAGATAATATCTTGCTCATCAAAAACGATGTGGGGGCATTATCTACGGTTAATGTATGGTTATCTGGGCAGTTCGATATGAAGGACTTTGGAGAAGCCAGTCACATTCTTGGGATCAAGCTTGTGTGAGATCGAAAATAAAGGATGTTGGGCTTATCTCAAGCAAAGTATACCGATGATATCCTTGCTCATTTTAGCATGTAGAATTCCAAGAAAGCGTTTCTCCCTTTCAGGTATGAAATTACTATATCCAATGATCAGTGTCCTAAGACACTTGATGAAATAGAGAAGATGAAGGCGGTTCCTTATGCTTAGGCAGTGGGAAGTCTCATTTTATGCTATGCTTTGCACTAAACCCGATATCTGTTTTGTCGTTAGCATGATTAGCAGATATCAGTCAAACCCAAGATAGAAGCATTGGACTACGGTAAAAAATACAATCAAGTACCTAAAAAGGACTAAGGATAATAAGTTAATTTACCAAGCAAACAGTCTAGTACCTTTGGGGTATACGGACTCAGATTTCCCGTCAGACATAGAACTTACATCAGGAGACAACATTGCAGATTCTTTACAAAGAGCTTACCGGCATGTAGAAAATTAAGGGGGCATGGAAGTCAGATGTTTGGCAGCATGATTTTGAGTATAAGTGGGAGATTGTTATAGTTGGTATACTAAAAATTATGTTTATAGTATTTAATTTTATTTTAATAAAATTAATTTTTTTATTTTATGAAAATTTTTATAAGCAATGAATGTATATCATTTCTTTTAATGTTATGCATGGATGTTCGATATTCTGTATAGTATTTAATTTGGTGTATAGAGTACGGTTTATACACAGAAGATCAGATTTTATATTCTTGCAGAATATAAGTTTTATGTTCACAGTTTAAATGAAAATGGACATACCATCAGTACGACTGTGGCACAGAGTTTTAGTAGGCCTGTCTTGGTTACGAGGAACAGATAATAGTGTCGTCTATTGTTCCGACTCTCTGTGCCAGTATACTTTGTGTGTATTGAACGGGACATTTGGGATAATTAATTTTATACTAACTATATAAATTAATTCACACTCCAAGGTTATTATGAATAGTGCTTATCCTCTTACTCTTGAAATAATTATTGATTTGCGTATATTTAATATTCGTTGTTTTGATTCATCAGATGCTGGGATCTTATATGGGTTTATATTCCAGGTGAGTTGAATAGCGGTATTATTTATATGGCAAATATTAATTATTGATGGAATTCACGTTTTGAAATATCGGGATTGACGATACCCCCTTAAGGATGCTTTTAAGTTTTGATCGGGCCAAACCCTACATGTGGATTTAATTATTCAGCGGTCAAATAAGTTTAACGAAAGGGTTTAAGGAATATTAAGATACCAATTAAATTAAATTGTTAATAATTAAATTTAATTGGCGGGTATCAAAAATCTTAACGTGGGGATAAATGGTAAGCATTTAATAGCAGGAGCTTAATGCGAGAAAGTCTTGAGATTATGGGTCATAGTGCAATTATAGTTCTTTAGTGGTGTGAACTGTAATTCAGTATTTTATGAAAATTACAAAAATCACTGCGTCTTTCCATAATTGCTGAAACCGCTGGTAGGTATCTCTGTTCCACTGAAAATCTTACTCATAATTACTCCCCAGGTCCCTGTTGTAGCCCTATATATTTGCAAGTAGGCTGAACCATTTTTATATCTGATATATCATAATTTGTCTTTCAAGACTAAATATATCTGGGTTCTACCAGTACGAGTTCTTGATAGTCCGTAGCCCATACTACGTTCGAGGATCGCGTAACGGAATACAGTAGAAGGTCTGACAGAAGTTTCAACTCAGAATCAAACCGTAGTTGAAGAATCAATCGACAAGAAGGTATTCTTCTAAATTAACTTTGGTTGGATTGATTTTACTTTTGATCGTTCGACGTTAAAATTTTTTATCTAGAGCCCGTTTCGGTGTTTGCCCGTTCAATTAATTTTTTTCAAAAATCGTTTGCAAAAATAAATATCTTAGCAGTCTTACCTCCAACACTAACCTCCCCAGACTGTGCCTTCTCAACCTTCCATCCCAATTCCCTACTTTTGTCTTGTTGATGAAAGCTCTTCCATGGGGGGATCAGAGGAGCGTCTGATTCTGAGGCGCTCGTGCCACGTGGAGGCCACCTCTACCAGGCCCTCCTTAGAAAAGGAAGTGGCTTCCTAGTAGGCCTTGGCCTCCGAACAGTCCCAGCAATCAGCGGTCCTTCAACATCTACACGTGCAAGTGGGTCAATTTCACGTTCCTTTCACTTCTACTGGGGTGTCTTTTACCATCGAAGACCATAACCTGGACTGTCTGCGAGTTCAGTTTCAAATTCCCTAGGCAACTCGCCTTTGTGCGCCTACACCTAACGAGCATGCTTGCACAGATTCAGCTGAGGAGTTTTGCTTTCGAAGGGGCTCTACAAGCGGGGCTTCGCTTCCCTCTTCCTCCCCTCACAAGAGAGCTCTTCCGCTTCCTAGGGATAGCCCCCAACTAGCTAGTCCCTAATGCTTGGAGGATCTTGACTAGAAGCATGATTTTGTGGCATGTGGTCAGCAGTTGTGAAAGGTGTTTGATCCTCCAAGAGCTCTTGTGGTGTTATAAACCGGTAGAGCATCTCTACGGGTACATGAGCCTCCAGGCTCGAGACAAGCAGGGTTTATTTACAAATCTTTCCCTCTCCAATAAGCATTGGAAAAGCCATTTCTTCTTTGTCTTTGGGGATGGCTGGGAGTTCCAACCCAAGGAACCTGTGGATGGTGCCACCGCAAGGGTGTAACGGGTTTGGGCGGAGCCTTCCAAAGACGGTTAGTGAACTTTTGATTACTGTGTTTCTATTATCTTCCCTTTTTTTCTTGCTGAGTAGTCACTAACTTAGGTAGGGTCTATGTCTAAGTCGTGCTAGGAATCTAGAACTTTCTATTAAGGGGAAAAAGATGGTGGATGTTGCCCATGCTTATAAGGATAGGAATTGGGCCACCTCAATGACTGTGAATAGTCTAAGTGAGTATCTCCTTAGACCTGAACCTACCTTTGATGCCCTAAATTTATTTCTCATAGCAGAGTTGGAAGAGGGTGCAGAATTGTCAGGTGACTTATGCTATTTCGTTGTCCGAATTAGGTCTTCTGTGAATCGCCCCATGTTTTTATTGTTATGAACAGTCTTTGTGCTATTTAGGGAAGATGAGCAAGGTCGACAAAGAGGTGTAAAAGACGCAAAGAGAGTTGCAAGTAAGAAGAGCTTTTAAGGGAGCTAACGGTTCGGGTCCCCCTCCTTCGAAGCGACTAAGAATTTTCACCCATCGACAGAGAGAGAAAGAGGCAGAGAAAGAAGTGAAAACTCTTGATCAGCTTGTGAGTTCTCAGCCCAGTGAGACTGATCATTTGTTGAGAGGTCGTAGTGTCTGCATAGCGGATGGTCTACCGAGCTCCGGCGTAGAGCCTCAGGTGAAGGTCCTACTACCCCCTCCTATTGCTCAGGACCTTGCTGATATTTCAGTCTTTGTGGAGGGGCTGTCTGGATGTAGAGTTATTGAGGGTGTCATTCCGTCTCCTGATCAAGAAGCGTTGAAAGCTCTGTCCCCGAATGCTGTAGGTGACCAGGAGATAGCGAAGGCAAGTAACACACCCATTTTTGTATGCCAACATTGTCATTATTTACTGTAGAGGTTGCTAACATTATGCCCTTCTTCGTTATCTCTCCCTCACTTTTTTTGTTTTTTTTTCAGGCTGTTACTCTGGGTCATCATGCAGTTGTTTGCATGACTGAGTACCACCAAGCTTGGAAGGCCGCAGAAAGAAGTTTGATAATGGCTGGCCAGCAAATCAAGTAGTTGATGGAGAAAATGGAGCCTTTAAAACACAAGAATAGCAGTGCAAAGGCTGATTTGGAGAGGCTTCAAAACGTGATTACGGAGTTGAACAAAGAGAAGAAAGAGATGGCTGCAAATCTCAAGGCCAGACAATCCTCTATTACTGACCTAGAATTCAAGTGTCGTGAGCTCAAATTTCGCAACACCAAGGGCAAAATTGGCTATATCGATGAGTTCAAGAAGTTAGGGGAGTTTAAATAGATCATTCCCCATCGCATAATTCAATACATCAACTCCGTTGATGAGAGGTACCTTCTAGCCGAGCAGTGGGACATCGGGTTTGAGGCTTTTCGAAGACATGCTCAGATAGCTTTCCCTAACGAGAATTTCTCCATTATTCAACCTGAGGAAGACGACACGTCAACGGTGGCCAGCTCTCCCCAGGTCAATGATGCTGCTCTTCCCTCAATCGGTGTTCCAGACTCAACTAACTAAGCAGAAGATGGTGGAGCCCCTACTGCCCAGAAGCCTTAATTCTATGATTCCACCTAAAAACACTTTAATCTTTTCTGGTTCGTTGTGGTGAAAGCATTTTTACACGTGTTTGGAGTTTCAAACATTTCATGGGTTGGAGAGCTTTTGTCTCCCTTTGGTTGGGTGACAGGTTTAAACATTCCACAAGTTGGAGGGCTTTTATCTCTCTTTGTTTAGTGACATATTTAAACATTTCACATGTTAGAGTTAAACATTTCACAGGCTAGAGAGCTTTTGTCTCTCTTTGTTTTTCTTGGCTGGCTGATACATACTCACATTTTCCATGTTCTCTGACATTTGATATTTGCATTGTTTTGTAAGTAATTATGCTTTGTGCTATGCTTTGTATGCTTGTGCTAATTTGTGCTAACTCTTCATGCTAGTGCTTCCCTTGAGTTTTGTATCATTTCTTCCTTCTATTTGACGTGGGTTGGATTGATTTCTAGATCTTAAATTATGACCTTATTTGGTTCTGGAGGCTGTCCGTCTCGTGACCTACCTTTCCCTTCTGACCCTTAGGTTCAAGCTCTCCAGTTTTGGAGACAATCATAGTTTTGCTTTGGAGTTGGTCATTCTTCTCGTGGGTGACCATAACTGCTCGTCATCTTTCTCTTAGAGATGATCGGGTCATCCATTTTCTGGATGACCTCTAATCATGGTCATCTCTTTTTGTAGAGATCTGCTTAAATTGATCATCCGTAACTTTGGGTCCAGGCACTTCGAGATGATCAACCCTGTCCTCTAACCCTTAAGTCTAGGCTCTTCATCTTGGAAGCTGATCATCTCGTGATCTGTCCTGCCCTCGGACCCTTAGGTCGAGGCTCTTCATCTTAGAGGCTAATCATCTCATGATATGCTCTGCCCTCTGACCCTTAGGTCTAGGCTCTTCATTTTGGAGGCCGATCATCTTGTGATCCACCCTGCCCTCTAACCCTTAGGTCCAAGATCTTCATTTTGGAGGCTGATCATCTCGTGATCTGCCTTGGCATCTAATCCTGTGACGAACTTGGAACTTCGAACTAAAATATTGTAAGAAGGTACTTATCACAAAATAAATTTCATTCACAGCTCTTATTAATTATGCCTTCGTACATTTTGTACTTACAAATAAAAATGGAACTCAAAAATATTGTGATATTTATGGATAATACCTCCTTAGGTGTTCTGCATTCCAAGAGTAGGCAAAATCTTTTCCCTGCATGGTTTGGAGTCTGTATGCTCCTTTGCCGCACAAGAGTTTGACAACGTAGGGCCCCTCCCAGTTGTCCCCTAGTTTTCCCTCTGAGGGGTTCTTTGTGGCTAAGACCACTTCTTGAGCACTTTATCCCTTGGTTTGAAGTTCCTCCGCTTTACACGGGAGCTGTAGTACTTGCACATCTTCTCATGTAAATTAATGTTTTGATTGTGGCTTGCTCCTTGACTTTCTCTACTAGGATCACTAGGATCACTACCTTGTGTCCGAACACCAAAACGTAGGGGGTGACCCCTGTGGGTGTACGGGCAGTGGTTCCGTAAGCCCACAACACATTGGGGAGTCTTTCAAGCCATATCCCCTTATATTTTTCCAGTTTAGTCTTCAACATCTTTAGAAAAGTTCTGTTAGTGACTTCTACTTGGCCGTTGGATTGTGGGTGGGCAGGAGAGGCAAAATGCAGCTGAATATTGAGTTCTTCACAAAATTTTCAAAAGCTCCTGCTATCAAACTGTTTGTCGTTGTCTGTGACTAGCACCCTCGGGATGACATATCTGCAAACGATGGTCTTCCATATAAATTGGGTGATGTTCCCTTCAGTGATTTTAGCCAGTGGCTTAGCTTCTACCCACTTGGTAAAGTAGTCTATGGCAACTACCAGGAATTTCATCTGTCTTTTTGCCACGAAAAATGGCCTGACCAGATTTAAGCCTCACTAAGCAAAAGGCCACAGGCTGGTCAGCACCGTCAGGTCAGTTGGCAGCTGCCTTGCAATGTTGGCGAAGCGTTGGCACTTGTCACACTTCTTGACGTAATCCTTAGCATCGTTCATCATGGTAGGCCAGTGGTATCTGGCCCTCGCGATCTTTTCAACCAAGGACCAAGCTCCAGAGTGATTTTTACAAACGCCTTCATGAACTTCCCTAAGCACGTGCGCCGCCTCTTGCTGTGATACGCAGCATAGGTAGGGCATCGAGATCCCCTTTTGTATAAGATTCCTTCTTGTCAAGGTACTTTACGATGGCCTGGGCCCATAAGATGTCCTTTATCTCCATGACCTCTAGCCCTGCCAGTGGACTTTCGATACTAGGGTGCTCATTCATCTCTCACACGACTCTCTGTTTAGTCATATCATCGGCCGATGAGGCTAACTACGTTAATTGATCGGCCTCCTAGTTGTCGCTCCGTGGGACTTGTTGTAATTTTACCTGCTGAAAACCCCCAAGTAAATCCTCAACTAAAGATGTGTACTGCCTGAGCTTCTCATTTTTTACTTCGTAGGTCCCGTTAGCCTAGTGTACTACCAATTGAGAGTCCATGCTGACCATCAGGTGGGTTGCCCCGCACGTCTTGGCTATCCTTAAACCAAACACCAACGCTTCATACTCCACTTTGTTATTTGTTACCCAAAAATCTAGTCAGACGGCCTGTTCTAGGCAATCTCTAAAGGGGGAGGTCATGGTCAGTCCCATGCGGGCTTTGTCTTTTCTTAAGGATCCGTTAATATTCATTGTCCACATTTGTTGGGAGTCGACGAGCTAATCTGTCATCGTATTCTCCCGCATAGTCCCCCCGAGCAAATCCACTACTCCGTTATTGATCTGATCAGCATCGGTTATGGGTGCCGATATGTCCTCCCAAGTGAACTTGGCAACAAAATCTGCCAAAGCCTGACCGTTGATTACCGATCTGTAAAATTTGATGTTGAACTGTTCTAATTCAATTGACGATTGGACGAGCCTACCCAAGGTCTCGGGCTTCTGCAGTATCTTCTTTAGAGGTTGGTCAGTAAGGGCAATCACTGTGTATGCTTGGAAATATAGCCTCAATCTTCTGGCTGACACCATGAGCGCGAAGGATAGCTTTTCTACTTTTGGCTATCTGCCCTCTACGCCTTAGAAAACCTTGCTCATATAGTAAATCAGTTGTTATTGGTCATCCACCAGTCTGACCAGGGTCGAGTTCACAGCAGTGCTGGACACAACCAAATACAAGTATAGGTCTTCGTATGGGATCGAGTTAGATAGCAAAGGAGGTCTGGTCAAATACAATTTTAGCTCCTTGAAGGCCTTTTTGCATTCCTCGTTCCCGGCAAAAGCCTTGTGGAGGACTTTGAAGAAAGGGAGGCATTTATCTGTTGCTCTAGAAACGAATCGGTTCAATGCAGCTACCCTCCCCGCCAGTCTTTGCACCTCTTTGGTGGTGGATGGGGATCGTATCTACAGAATTGCTTTAATTTAATCAGGATTAGCCTCTATCTCCCTTTGGCTGACTAGGAAACCCAAAAACTTGCCAGACAAGACACCGAATGCGCATTTGGTCGGGTTGAGCTTCATTCCATATCTTTGTATGACAGTGAAGACCTCTATCAGGTCATTTAAATGTTGATTAGCCTTCCTGCTCTTGACCAGCATATCGTCAACGTAAACTTCCACATTTTTACCAATTTGATCCTTGAACATTGAATTGACTAGCCATTAATATGTTTCCCCGACATTCTTCAAGCCGAAAGGCATAACTCTATAGCAGTATAGTCCCCGCGAAGTCATGAAGGCCATCTTTTCCTAGTCGGGGGGAGTGTAAGAGAATTTGGTTGTACCCAAAAAATGTGCTCATGAAACTTAAAAGCTCGTGTCCTGCCGTGGAATCTACTAGGAGGTTAATTCGTGGAAGTAGATAATTATCCTTGGGGCAAGCCGTGTTTATATTAGTGAAGTCCATGCACATCCTCCATTTGCTGTTCTGCTTCTTGACCAATACCATATTGGCTAACCAGTCGAGGTACACTGTTTCCTTGATGAAGCTTGTGGCCATCACTTTGTTTACCTCCTCAAGGATAGCTTTCTCCCTCTGCTTGACAAATACCCTTTGCTTCTGCCTTATTAGCTTTCTGGTCGGGTCTACATTCAGGTGGTGAGCCATGATTGCTGGGTCAATCCCGGGCATGTCGTTGTTAGACCATGTGAAGAAATCTTCGTTGGCGGAGAGAAACCTCTCCAGGGGTTCTCTAAGGTGATCAGATAATTGGGCCCCTACCTTAAGTATTCGAAGCTGATCACTTGAGTCTGTGCATATGTCCCTCAATTCCTCAACTAGTTCAGCTCTCTATAGATCCTGCTACTCCCTGACCTCCATCTCCTTGATGCTCAAAGCTTTCCTAGAGGTATGCTCCTTGAGTGAGGTGACATAACACTCCCTAGCTGATGCCTAGTCCTCTCTGGCGTACCCAACCCCATGGTCTACTCGAAACTTGACGAGGAGATAGTATGTGGAGGTTATCACTTGAAATTGGTTGAGGGTTGATCTTCCTATAATAACATTGTAGGCGGATAATGTGTCTACGACCGGGAACGTGAGCAGCTTTGAACATGTTTCTCTGTCATCCCCTATCATGATGGGGAGCTAGATGGACCCGAGTGGGTAGACTTTATCACTAGCAAAACCCATCAGGGGTGAGAGCATGGGCTGGAGCTTGTCTCTCCCCGCCTTCATCTAATCGAATGCGTTGACAAAAAGGATATCTGCTGAGCTTCTGTTATCCACCAAAACCCTTCGCATTGTGTGATTGCTGATCAATAAACTGATGACGAGTGGGTCGTCATGAGGCTATTGAACATTCAAAGAGTCCTGGTCAGAAAATATGATGGTTACTCTATCTGCCCTTCTCTGCTCTGCTCAGGGATCTCGCTCTCACGCAGGGTGAGAGTCATCTCTTAATCTTTTGACATATGCTTTTTGGGCTGACCGAGAGGTGTCCCCTCCTGCGAGCCCCTCTACGATCATCCTGATCTCCATATGGGGAGGGTTTGGTTCTCCATCACACCGCTGAGCGCTTTCCTGTTCTGGTATGCGGGGTTCCGTTTCTTTTCTTGGGCGATTCCCAAGCAGAAAATGATCCAACTTCCCCAGACTGATTAGTTTTTCTATCTGGTCCTTCAGATCATAACAATCTTTTGTGTCGTGCCCGTGATCCTTGTGGAAATGACAATATCTGTTCTTAGAGCGCTTCGTGGGTGGAGTCTTTAATTTACCAGGTCATTATAGATTCGGGTCTCTCTTGATATAAAGTAAGACCTTTTCTAGTGAGGCGTTAAGGGTGGTGTAGTGCCGATACCGAGTATTATCTGATCACCTTGTGGTCTGATCGGAATGCATATCCTTTGTCTAATCGGTTAACTTCTTACTTCCCTGCTGATCTGACTCCCTCAGTCTTTTTTTCGCTTTAGGCAGTGGCACCTTAGACTTTGAACGTCTTGTGTCTACCGCATCTTCTGCATCATGTGTTTTTCAGCCTTCAACATGAGATCAGCCATATCTACTGGGGGAGTTGTTGACAAGGAAAAGAGAAAATGGGACTGCAAGAGTCCCCCCATGAAGGCTATTAGGGCGACCTTGTCATCCACTTCGTCTACCTAGAGTACCTCATGATTAAAATGATTAACATATTCTCAGAGACTTTCCCCCTTTGCCTGCTTGATGTTCAACTGGAAGGTTGTTGGCTTCCAGTGCCTTTGTCTGCCTATAAAGTGACTTACGAACATTTTTCTCAGCTGAGGGAACGATTCAATGGAGTTCGGCTTCAGCTTAGAGAACCAAATTTGGGTTGGGCCCTTTAACGTGGTTGGAAATGCCTTGCATATAACTTCCTCTGGAACAGCGTGGTGATATATCATGGACTTATAAGTGTCTTGATGATCCAAAGGGTCCAAGGTTCCATCAAAGAGGTCTATCTAGGGCATTTTGAATTTCGAGGGTAGGGGAGTTGCCATGATCACAAGGGTGAATGGGGATCCCATTTTCTGCATCAAGTCGTCCAAGGTAGAGGGGGTTTTGGCCCTAATGGCCTACATCATGTCATTTATTTAGGCCTTTACCTCGCATTGTTGCTCATTCCAAACTATGGAGACATCGAAGTTGTCCCCTGCGCCTTTGACCTCGTCTGGGCATCATCGCCCAGGGGGGAGGGAATCACCAAGTTGATTTAACTCACCACTTCTTTTGCTCCACCATCACCAAGTGGTAAGTCGTGAGCCACACTCACATGGTGGTCATTCCTCTGCTCCCCTTCCTACTCCCCCCTGCCGCTGCGGTGGCCTGGGAGGGACTAGGACTTCACTCTGTTCCGTCACCTGCTGCAAGAGTTCCCAATTCTGCTTGACTAATTGGAAGATCCCCTCAGTAAGGTGTTAGAACTGTTGCTGCATTGGATTAGGTTCGGGAGGACTTTCGTGTACCCCAACTATGGGATCCAACCGTGCCAGATTATGCCCCTCCGCCATTGATCTCGTCTAAACCATCAATAAATAGAACTCCAAAAGAGAGAAAATGTTCAACTTCTTAGAATTGAACAAAGTTCCCACAAACGGCACCAAATGTTGATGCTCAATCTAGGAATGGGTCTCCACGGTGCTTTAAGGACCTAAAAAGAGTAAACAACGGTTAAAAGGGGTGCCGAAGGGGATTTTGGCATAACCTCTCTAATGGTCAAGTTATGTTTCTGATAGAGTAAGCCCCAAGGTAAAGGGAAACCATTAGAGAATAATTCTAAACAAACATACCTTCGTCATCTGTTTGAGGTTCTTTTATATGGTGTAAGTGACACGTGGCCAATAGACCATGTAAAGGTTGTTATGCCTGAATCCCAATAAATTCTCTAGATATCCCACGCGTAGTGCTACACACGCGTCCTCACCATTCGGTGTCTTGCTCGATCAATAGTGGCTAGTCAGTTGAGATGATCAGCGAGCCTGGTTGGTCATCTTTAGCCAATTCGATGTGTCAAGGTTCTACGTCGGGGCTCAGCTTCCAGTCATGCCCTCTATCGGGCCAGACTCTTGTTGGGCCGAGTCACATATTTCTCCATCATTATCTATTTTGTGAGTTGTTAAGAAATTTATCAAAAAATTGTCAGAGGTTCTCTAAAAACCATCACCGTGAAGTTGTTGAAAAATGGTCGCCAAGTATCGCTGGAAAGCCATCATCAACGGTTATCAAAAAATAATCAGTGACGGTGGCTGGAGTTGAAAGGGGTGTTGAGCTGGCGAGGAGTGTGTACAAGTAATTAGGAGAGTGTGTGAATAATAAGGGTGGTTTTATCCATAAAATCACCTAGCATTAAGTTGGAAAACCTTAATTCTTAAAATTCTAAAACAACATACCTAAAATTAAAGTGAACCAACTGCAATACAAGGGATAAGAATTGCATATTCCTAAGACTTAAGAAAATTAAAGTAAACTAAATGCACTTTAAGGTATAAGAATTGGACTTTTGATTACTTATTCACTTAAAAAATTATTGGTTGTCCCACAACAAAGACCACGTAATGCCCCAACATTTAGGAAGTCATATGATCATACGAGCCACTATATTTAAGGGTGAGCTCCACATAATCATATAGTTTTCTGAGGCATTAGGACACCACATCATTCTGCCTTGGCTAGCCAAAAACATTTGCTATTTTTTGTAGGTAATTACCCTTTTTTAATCAATTCAACCAATCCGAACACACCCTCATGTTCCCCAAAGAAGATAATTAATGTGGCTCCTGAGACTTTAGGTTATAAATGCACATCCATTATTAATTGAATATATGACTTGTAACTAGAAATTTTATATGTAGGGAAAAGACTCTCTTCAACAAACAAATTGAGAGAGAGAGAAGCAACAACGGACCCATGGAGCCAAAAGCGTTTCTTATGAATGGTGGAGATGGCACCTACAGCTACACCAAAAATTCCCACTTTCAGGTACTTTGTTTTGCCTATATTAGGAACGGACGCAGAGTTTGAACTTTGGTGGATAAAAATTTCTTATAGTCTCTAAAGGAGATGATATTAGATTTTTTTCAAAATATTTTGGGATGAACCATTAAAATTTTAAAACATTTAAAATTAATACTACTATAATTATAAATTTTGAAACTTAGGAGATGGATGTTCCATCCATCCCCTAGAATTCGTCTATACGAATATATATTTATATGTGTGTGTGTGTGTGTGTGTGTGTGTGCATACATATATATTGCCAGTGAAATAAATTCTCCCAAACTATCGATGCCTATACCAATAGTGTTGGTATATGACCTCCTTCTCTACCCTTGTCTCCGCTATTGCTCTCCATTGAAACATCAAAAATTAACCAAAAACAAACCAAAAGGCACAAGAGGCATCAATAGTTTTTATATGCAATCGATGTGCATATAAACAGAAGTTATCGTCGTTGTTGTTATATGTTTTAGGGTTTAACATTCAAGATTGTGTCTGATCGATTCATTTTATGCACATCTCGATTAATTTTCAACCCGGTCCAACTAATAGTAAGTCATTCACAAAAGAAATCTATTGCGGTCTAAACTCAAGAAAATTATCAAGTTTCAAACTAAATACATCTACATTTAGACAGCTTGTCCCTTTCAAAACCTATGAAATTGACTCTGTGAAATGTGTTAAAATAAAATACCATTGGTGGTGTGAGGCCCTGTACCATTTTATTTTGTGATATATATAAGATTAACGTGTTCTTTTTGTTATATGTGTATCATCGATGAATGATTTATGCTTCATTGTTGTAAAACAACATGTGTAGATATGTTTTATGCTTTTCCCAGTTTCGTTAAGGCTTAATTGGTTAGTTTTTGGGCTGTAAAACCGAAGCTTTTAGAACCTGGTTTTGGCCCAACAGTCCAGTCGACTGGACAAACAGAAAGAGGGTTCAATCGACTGGATTGAGCTATCCAGTCGACTGAGGCGTGGCGGTGGAGGTGTTCTGGAGTTTCTTAACTCCTTTAGTCGACTAAATTGGGCCATTTAGTCGTATGAATGCACTGTTTGGCCGAGCTTAAATATATTCTAGTGCTTGTTTTTTTTTTTGAAAACTGATTTTCTTCTAAACTCTCTGCCTTCTCTCTACCTTTTGTGGTGCCTAAGTCTAGTTTTTGACGATTAGCTTGTGGATCCTTACTATTCACGCTGTTAGTTTCGTATCCATCTGGACAGATTCTCGTTCTGACGAGGTTCGATTTTTGAGGCTTCGAATTTTGACTCATCAAAGTAGGATCCTAGACTATGTTGTCTTTAAAGAGTGCTACATGCAGTTATATGCTTTTTTACTGATTGAAAATGCTTTAAATGCCATATTTATGGTTAATCCTTATTTTTCGGGTAAAAAGAATATTTTGTGATTTTCTTAGTTTATTACATCATATGACTTGTGGATATTTGGTTTTCAAAGGGTGGTTTCGAAAATGACAAATTTGTGAAAATCTCGACATTTTGTGTTTTGGAGTTTGGAGCTAACCCTTGGGGTTAAGTCTCAGTTTTGAAATGTTTCGTTGGAAACGAGGAAAAAATTTTGAAAATATTTTTGTTTGGTCTCCACGTTTTATGGTGGATCTTTACACATGTTTAATGTACAATTATAGAAATATTTTTTGTAGTGGAGCTACGGGTTGATTTTTAAATGATTCTATAGATGTATCAGGATAGCAGGTGTGTGGCCCGAGTTGCCCTCGATGGAAGTTCGGAAACGTGTGCAAAGTAGGTACCTTTGTCCTTCGGGGTAATTTCCGTAAAGAAGGGGTGGGAGCTTTTGTCCCTTAGTTTTAGTCCATAAAGTCAACAGTTACGTTGTGGTGGCTTCGTATAGAACTTTTCACTACCTAACAGGTCTTAAATGATTTAGGAATTAGGTAATAGGCAGGAGTCTATAGTTGTTACCTCTGTCCCTTGTGGCAGAGTCGGTACATAAGATTCATTTCTCTTTCCTCGGTTGTGTGATTCGACTGGAGCATAACGTTTTGATTACTGCTTTTCTTTAACTGTAAAATGTTGTTAGCATTGTTGAAATGCTTGGTTTTGAGGTTGAAAAACTTGAGATTTTATGAAGTAAAACTGTTTTGAGGCTCTTGTGGTTGAGTCAAGTTTTACTATGTGATTGCATATCTTCCTTTACTGCATCATTGCCTGTTTCTATTGAGCCTCGGCTCACGCAGTGGGATTTGTTAAAACTTTTCTTTTAGGTTTTAATGATCACGTGGAGTTGATCTAACTGTGCCCGTGGTGGCAAGAAGACTATTGTATAGTTTTCTCTTTTTGTTATAGAAACATGTATTTATGTGTTGCTTATTTCTGAAGGCATGTTTTGTAAGCCTTGAGACTCTATATTGTACATGTATGGATAGGTATGCATGTTACACTGAGAGTGAACCTTGGGAACTCTTTTAATCCCAAAAATTGTATTATTTTGGATGATTGTTTTATTAGTAAAACTCTATCATTTTACGAAAATAGTGGTTTGGTGGGCTTTTCACATGACCCTAGATTTTGGGGCGTGACAACTTGGTATCAGAGCTCTGGGTTCGAATACCTAAGAGCCATGGGAAGAGGGTGCATCACCCGGTGAGGATGACTGTGTATGCTTGCTTACATGTGTTTAAGTATTTTTATGACATACTGATAGCTTGTTAAGCATGATAGTTAGTGTATATGTGGGTATGGAGGTTGGGTCTTGGGATGGATTAGTCTTGCCTTTGGGCGTTTGGATTAGCAAATTTGGAAGCTAAGTTAGAAACGCGTTTGGCCGACGTGTTTTCTAGTAAGGAATCTGAATAGGTTACCCAAATTGGCGCGTCCGTCTAGTTGATTCTCCTCGGTATGTGAGATGTGTTTGCATAATCTTAAGTGGCTATATGTTAGCATGCTTATGTGTGTTATGTCTTTACGTAACATGTTGTATGAAAGCTTGTCCCGTTATACTGCCTTCATATAGAATTATGTCCACACGGGGAGGACAGGGACGGGGTCGTGGCCGAGGCCGTGGCCGAGGTCAAGCATATGTCTAGGTTCCAGAAGAAGGGGCGTTCATGCCCCACAGGAACAGGTGGGCAGTGCTGACGTTATACAAGAGATGCTTGCTACAATGAGAGCAATGGTTGAGGCATCTACGGCTAGAGTGCGGGTTCCTAAGCCAACGGCCTCTGTGGCTATGTGGGAATTCCGACGGTTGGATCCTCCAACCTTTTCTAGGGAGTCAGACCCCAAAGTTGCTACAAAATGGTTAGAAGTAACCACGATGATCTTGGATGCTCTGGAGATCGAGGAGGATGTCTTGCGGGTTAAGTTGGCGTCGTTTTAACTTTGGGAGGATGCACAAGAGTGGTGGAAGTTTGCTAAAACCACAATGGATGGTATGTGGGTGCTTTTACTAGGGCCTTTTTGGATAAGTATTTCCCGAGTTCTTCGAGAGATACATATTGAAAGGAGTTTCTTTCCCTTGTTCAGGGAAACCTTACAGTGGTCCAGTATGAGGCCAAGTTCGCGAATCTATCGCGGTTTGCATCTAAGATGGTGTCAACGGAGGAGTAGCGCACTAAAAGGTTTAAAAGGGGCCTTCGACATTCTATCAAGGATAGAATTGCAGCGCTGGGTTTGTGTGCTTCCATTGAGATAGTAGAGAAATCGATGGTAGGGAGCCGCAGAGCTAGGGAGAGTAGGAGCCAGCAGAGTGACGGAGGTACACAATTCCATGGGCGTGAGAAAAAGCGCCAGAGGTTATCTGGTCTGAGTTTTCAGTCTGCACGTTCATATCAACCACAGTTGTTCATACCTGTACTTTTAGTGGCCTCGACAGGAAGGCCGCAGTAGAGGGAGCTTATATGTTATCGATGTGGACAACCAGGGCATTGTTCATCTGAGTGCCTGCAGAAGGGCCAGGTTCAGAGTTCAGCGCCTGTCCAGTCACATGGAAGAGACCCACTGGTATGTTTTAAGTGTGGTTAGTCTTGGCACATTCGCAGATACTATCCCCGAGGAGGGAGTGTTTAGAGTGCGACGGGAGCATTGGTTGTTCCATCTGCCCAAAGACGACAGACTTCGCAGTAACCTAGGGCTCAGATGTCTAGGTTTATAGAAGGAGGTGCCTCAGCACACAGTCTGTGAGGCAGTCGATGGCCTAGGGTTATAGTGAGCAGACCAAAGCACCTCAAGCCAGAGCTTATGTCCTTGTTGATCCCCGTGCTTCTAAAGCACTAATTGGTTTTCAAATGGTGGGTTTAAAATGACAAATTTGTGAAAATCCTGACATTTTGTGTTTTGGAGGTTTGGAGCTAACCCTTGGGGTTAAGTCTCAGTTTTGAAATGTTTCGTTGGAAACGAGGAAAAAAAATTTGAAAATATTTTTGTTTGGTCTCCATGTTTTATGGTGGATCTTTATACATGTTTAATGTACAATTATAGAGATATTTTTTGTAGTGGAGCTACGGGTTGATTTTTAAATGATTCTATAGATGTATCAGGATAGCAGGTATGTGGCCCGAGTTGCCCTCGATGGAAGTTCGAAAACGTGTGCAAAATAGGTACCTTTGTCCTTCGGGGTAATTCCCGTAAAGAAGGGGTGGGAGCTTTTGTCCCTTGGTTTTAGTCCGTAAAGTCAACAGTTACGTTGTGGTGGCTTCGTATAGAACTTTTCATTACCTAACAGGTCTTAAATGATTTAGGAATTAGCTAATTGGCAGGAGTCTATAGTTGTTACCTCTGTCCCTTGTGGCAGAGTCGGTACATATGATTCATTTCTCTTTCCTCGGTTGTGTGATCTGAGGGAACATAACGTTTTGGTTACTACTTTTCTTTAACTGTAAAATGTTATTAGCATTGTTGAAACGCTTGGTTTTGAGGTTGGAAAACTTGGGGTTTTATGAAGTAATATTGTTTTGAGGCTCTTGTGGTTGAGTCAAGTTTTACTATGTGATTGCATATCCTCCTTTACTGAATCATAGTCTGTTTCTGTTGGGCCTCGACTCACGCAGTGTGATTTGTTAAAACTTTTTTTTTAGGTTTTGATGATCACGTGGAGTTGATCTAGTTGTGCCCGTGGTGGCAAGAAGACTATTGTATTGTTTTCACTTTTCGTTATAGAAACATGTATTTATATGTGTTGCTTGTCTCTAAAGGCATATTTTGTAAGTCTTGAGGTTGTATATTGTACATGTATGGATGCATGTTGCACTGAGAGTGAACCTTGGGAACTCTTTTAATCCCAAAAATTGTATTATTTTGGACGATTGTTTTATTAGTAAAACTCTATCTTTTTACAAAAATGGTGGTTTGATGGGCATTTCACATGACCCTAGATTTTGTGGCGTGACAACTTAGTCTCAGAGCTCTGAGTTCGAATACCTAAGTGCCATGGGAAGATGGTGCATCAGCCAGTGAGGACGAATGTGTATGCTTGCTTGCATGTGTTTAAGTGTTTTTATGACATGCTGATAGCTTGTTAAGCATGGTAGTTGGTGTATACGTGGGTATGGAGGTTGGGTCTTGGGATGGATTACTTTTGCCTTTGGGCGTTTGGATTAACAAATTTGGAAGCTAAGTTAGAAATGCGTTTGGCCGACGTGTTTTCTAGTAAGGAATCTGAATAGGTTATCCAAATTGACGCGTCCGTCTTGTTGATTCTCCTCGGTATGTGAGATTGTTTGCATTATCTTAAGTGGCTATGTGTTAGCATGCTTATGTGTGTTATGTCTTTACGTAACATGTTGTATGAAAGCTTGTCCCGTTATATTGCCTTCATATAGAATTATGTCCACACGGGGAGGACAGGGACGGGGTCATGGCCGAGGCCGTGGCCGAGGTTAAGCATATGTCTAGGTTCCGGAGGAAGGGGCGTTCATGCCACACAGGAACAGGTGGGTAGTGCTGACGTTATACAAGAGATGCTTGCTACAATGAGAGCAATGGCTGAGGCATCTACGGCTGGAGTGCGGGTTCCTAAGCCAAGGGCCTCTGTGGCTATGTCGGAATTTCGACGGTTGGATCCTCCAACCTTTTCTAGGGGGCCAGACCCCAAAGTTGCTACAAAATGATTGGAAGTAACCACGATGATCTTGGATACTCTGGAGATCGAGGACGATGTCTTGCGGGTTAAGTTGGCGTCATTCCAACTTTGGGAGGATGCACAAGAGTGGTGAAAGTTTGCTAAAATCACGGTGGATGGTATGTGGGCCCCTTTTACTAGGGCCTTTTTGGAGAAGTATTTCCCAAGTTCTTCGAGAGATACATATCGGAAGGAGTTTCTTTCCCTTGTTCAGGAAAACCTTACATTAGTCCAGTATGAGGCCAAGTTCGCAAATCTGTCGCGGTTTGCATCTAAGATGGTGTCAAAGGAGGAGTTGCGCACCAAAAGGTTTGAAAGGGGCCTTCGACATTCTATCAAGGATAGAATTGCAGCGCTGTGTTTGTGTGTTTACATTGAGATGGTAGAAGCCTCTATCCGAGTAGAGAACCCGATAGTAGAGAGCCGCAGAGCTAGGGAGAGTAGGAGCAACAAGTGACGGTGGTACACAATTCCATGGGCATGAGAAAAGCGCCATAGGTCATTTGGTCTGAGTTTTCAGTCTGCACGTTCATATCAGCCATAGCTATCCATACCTGCACTTTTAGTGGCCTCGACAAGAAGGTCGAAGTAAAGGAAGCTTATATGTTATCGATGCAGACAACTAGGGCATCGTTCATCTGAGTGCCTGCAGAAGGGCCAAGTTCAGAGTTCAGCGCCTATCCAGTCACAGGAAAGAGGCCCACCAATATGTTTTGAGTTTGGTCCGTCTGGGCACATTCGCAGATACTATCCCCGAGGAGGGAATGCTTAGAGTGCGACAGGAGCATTGGTTGTTCCCTCTGCCCAAAGACGACCGACTTCACAGTAACCTAGGGCTCAGATGTCTAGGTTTATAGAAGGAGGTGCCTCAGCACAGTCTGTGAGGCAGTCGACAGCCCAGGGTTATAGTGGGCAGACCAGAGCACCTCAGGCCAGAGCTTATGTCCTTGTTGATCCCCATGCTTCTAAAGCACTAATTGTGCCCGATGCTATAGCTACTCCATCCATGATCAGAGGTACTCTCGTAGTCTATATATCGTGGGCCAGTGCTCTTATCGACACGGGAGTATCACATTCCTTTATTTCCTCTGCTTTTGCATCTACATTGGGGCTGGAGGTAGACTCGTTGGGTAGTGTGTTGAGTGTAGAGACCCCTGTCAGTGGGAATGTGGTATTGAGTAAAGTTTGTAGATCCTGCGAGTTAGGTGTCGCCGATCATTGTTTAGAGTTAGACTTTATCATTCTAGACATGACCACGTTTGATTTCATCCTATGGATGGACTGGCTGACTACCTATCGTGTCTTTATCAATTGCGATCGATGGAGGGTATCAATCTGTACGCCTGAGGGTGATTGCTATTGTTTTGTGGGTGATCGGGATGAGGGCTTCGTGTCTATGCCCGGAGTTGCTCAGAATTGAGGGAATTTGGGTTTTCTCTTTTCTGCTCCCAGGTTGGATGAGACGGTTGGGGTTCGAGGGGAGTTAATCCCTGTGGTTTGTGATTACCCAGATGTCTTTCCAGACGATCTGTTTGAGTTACCACCGAGCCGTGATGTGGAGTTCTCTATTGATCTGGTTCCTGGAGCTGCTTCTATTTCTATGCCATCTTACCGCTTTACACCAGTTGAGTTGCGAGAACTCAAGGTATAGTTTTAGGAGTTGCTTGACAAAGGGTTTGTACGTCTGAGTACGTCGCCGTAGGGAGCTCCAACTCTTTTTGCGAAGAAGAATGATGGGTCCTTGAGACTGTGCATAAACTACAAGAAGCTGAATCAGGTACCGCTGAAGAACAAGTATCCTATGCCGAGGATTGACGACTTGTTTGATTGGTTAAAGGGGTCGCACTGCTTCTCGAAGATTGACTTAAGGTCAGGATAATATCAACTAAGAATTAGGGACGAGAACATGGCGAAGACCTCCTTTCGGACTCGTTATGGTCACTATGAGTTTCTGGTTATGTCGTTCGGTTTGACGAATGCTCCTGCGACGTTTATGGGTTTGATGAGTTGTATTTTCCACCTATATCTAGACAGCTTTGTAGTTGTGTTCGTGGATGATATCCTTATTTATTCACCCACGAGGAAGATGCATGAGGAGCATTTGCGTATTTTCTTACAGCTTCTGAGAGAGCATCGCTTGTATGCGAAGTTTAAAAAATGTGAGTTGTGGATGTCAGATGTGAGATTTCTTGGACACGTGGTGTCGAAAGATGGGGTATCGGTGGAGTCGTCAAAGACTGATGTCGTGATGGATTGGCAGCGACCGAAGAATGTCTTTAAGATTTACAGTTTTTTGGGTCAGGCAGGTTACTATCGGCGGCTCGTGAAGGACTTTTCTAGGCTTGCAGCACTGATGACGCGTCTTGCGCGGAAGGGAGTCATGTTTGTGTGGAATGAGTCCTGTGAGTCGGCATTCCAGGAGTTGAAGAGGAGATTGACCAGCGCACCAATGTTGATTATTTCTGAGTGAGGTTTACGTTACACGGTGTACTGTGACGCGTCACATGATGGTCTGGGTTACGTCCTGATGTAGGAAGGTAAGGTTGTGGCTTATGGATCTCGACAGTTGAAGACCCATGAGAAGAACTATCTGACACACGATTTAGAGTTGGCAGGCGTGGTCTTTGCTTTAAAGACATGGCGGCATTATCTATATGGTGAGTACTTCGAGGTTTTCTCTGTTCACAAGAGCTTAAAATACTTATTTTCATAGAAAGACTAGAATCTACGCTAACGACGATGGATGAAGTTATTGGAAGACTATGACTTTGACTAGTAGTACCACCCGGGGAAGGCCAATGTTGTGGCCGATGCTCTTAGTAGGAGATCTCATGATTCGTTAGCTTCTATGGCTATACGCTAGTGGGACATGCTTAGAGAGGTTGGGGAGTTTGATCTGTGTCTCAGGGAGACAAGGAGGGGTGCGACCTTATTTTTAGTAGCTTCACGGCCCGCATTGGAAGCACGCGTTCTAGAGGCTCAGCAGACATATCAGGAGGCTTAGATGATACGGGACTGCATTGCTAGTGGAAAGGACACAACGGGATGGGTTGTGAGCCCAGATCTGAGTTTGAGATTGACAGGGAGATTATTTATACCAGAGTCGTTCCGTGCTGGGGTGCTATATGATTTTCATCATTCACGTCTTATAGTTCATCCAGGAGGCACGAAGAAGTATTATGATTTGCGCCGTCAGTTCTGGTGGACTAGAATGAAGAGGGACGTGATCCAGTTTGTGTCTCGGTGCCTTACTTGTCAGCAAGTAAAGGCAGAACACTAGAGACCGACAGGATTGTTACAGCCGTTATCGATATCTGAGTGTAAGTGGGAGAACGTCACGATGGATTTTGTATCAAGACTTCCTCGATCGCCGAAGGGACACGATGCTGTTTGGGTTGTGGTTGATAGGTTGACGAAGTTGGCACACTTTCCTTCCATTCGTGTGAAGGATTCGGTGGACAGATTGGGTAGGTTGTATGTCCGTGAGATAGTCCGGCTACACGAAGTACATGTGACTATTGTTTCTGATCGAGACCCACGCTTTACATCGCACTTTTGGCAGAGTCTTCAGGTGGCCTTGGGAACGAGCTTAACCTTTAGTACATCTTTTCACCCACAGATAGACGGTCAGTTTGAGAGGACCATACAGGTTTTAGAGGACATATTGAGAGCCTGTATGCTTGATTTTTGGGATTCTTGAGAAGATCATCTACTATTGGCAAAGTTTGCATACAACAATAGTTACCAGACCAGTATTGGGATGGCACCATGTGAGGCTTTGTATGGTAGGCCGTCTAGATCACCGGTGTGTTGGACAGATGTGGGAGAGACCACCGTTTTGGGACCTAACTTGGTACGGGAGACAACAGAGAAGATTATCGTGATTCGCCAACGCCTAGTGACAGCTTAGAGTCGCCAGAAGAGCTATGTTGACCGGAAGAGGAGACCGTTGGAGTTTGCAGTAGGGGACCATGTGTTCTGAAGGTCTCATCACATAGAGGTTTGATGAGGTTTGGCCGTAGTGGGAAGCTATCGCCGCGTTTCATTAGTTCTTTTGAGATCCTTGATAGAATTGGGGAGGTGGCATACTGTCTGACTTTACCACCTCAATTAGCATCTGTGCACAACGTGTTTCACGTTTTCATGCTTTGGAAGTATGAGCTTGACCCGTCACATGTTCTGGATTGGACTGAGTTGCAGGTAGATGAGGATATTACATATGAGGAGCGGCCAGTAAAGATTCTAGACACGAAGGAGCAAGTATTGAGAGGGAGGACAATTGCTTATGTCAAGGTCCTTTGGCTTCATCACAGGGTTGAGGAAGCAACATAGGAGCTTGAATCTGGGGTTCGAGCTAGATACCCAGAGTTGTTTACCTCATGACCTTATAGTGAATTTCAGGGGCGAAATTCCTTAAGGGGGAGAGTTATGAGACCCTGTACTGTTTTATTTTGTGATATATATATGATTAACGTGTTCTTTTTGTTATATTGTATCATCGATGAGTGGTTTATGCTTCATTGTTATAGAACAACATATGTAGATGTGTTTTACGCTTTTCTGGGTTTCGCTAAGGTTTGTTTGGTTAGTTTTTGGCCTGTAAAATCGAAGCTTTTAGAACCTGGTTTTGGCCCAGCAGTCCAGTCGACTGGACTGGTTTCCCCAGTCGACTGGATCGACAAAAAAAGGGTTCAGTCGACTGTATTGAGCCATCAAGTCAACTGAGGCATGGCAGTTGAGGTGTTCTGGAGTTTCTAAACTCCTACAGTTGACTGAATTGGGCAATTTTGTCGACTGAATGCACTGTTTGGCCGACCCTATATACATTCTAGCGCCTGTTTTCTTTCTTAAAAGTGATTTTCTTCCAAACTCTCTACCTTTTCTCTACCTTTTTGTGGTGCCCGAGCCTAGTTTTTAACGATCAGCTTATGGATCCTTACTATTCACGTTGTTAGCTTTGTATCCATCTGGACAAATTCTCGTTCCGACGAGATTCAATTTTTGAGGCTTCAAGTTTCGACTCATCGAGATAAGAACCTAGACTATGTTGTCTTTAAAGGATGCTACATGCAGTTATATACTTTTTCACCGGATGAAAATGCTTTAAATGTCATATTTAAGTTTAAACCTTGTTTTTCGAGTAAAAAGCATGTTTTGTGTTTTTCTTGGTTTATTACATCATATGACTTGTGGATATTTGGTTTTCAAATGGTGGTTTTGAAAAAGGTAGATTTGTAAAAATCTAAACATTTTGTGTTTTGGAGGTTTGGAGCTAACCCTTGTAGTTAAGTTTCAGTTTTGAAACGTTTTGTTGGAAACGAGAAAAAATATTTTGAAAATATTTTTGTTTGATCTCCATGTTTTATGGATGGATCTTTATACATGTTTATTGTATAATTATGGAAATATTTTTTGTAGTCGAGCTACGGGTTGATTTTTAAATAATTTTATAGATGTACCAGGATAGCGTGTATGTGGCACAAGTTGCCCTCGGTGGAAGTCCAAAAATGTGTGCAGAGTAGGTACCTTTGTTGTGGAGACCCAATATATTTTTTTTTTATTAATTGATTAATTCCTTTAGAATACTTAAAATTAACGGTTTCATTTCGGAATAGGAATAGTACATAATATATGTGATTGGTGTGTCGTGACACCAAGATAATGATTTGTGGCTAGTTTCGGGATATTTGAAACTTTAATAATATAGTATGAATGTAACTTAAAAGTTTAATTAAATTGAGAAGTAAAGTGAACTAAATTTATTTAAAATAAACTTATATTAATATGAATGTTGGCTAACCGGGTAGTCCTAGAGAATTCTAGCAAAAAAAAAAAGAAAAGAAATAAACCCATCAGACCCGAAGGTTCTTCCCCGGCGTCTATGGTCTTCTTCCTCTTTCTCTATTTTTCTAGGTTCCATGAGAGCTTTCTAGAACTCTCTCGAGAGAGGAGAGTAATGCATAAAAGAGGGGTTTTCCCCCTGATGAGGCCCGAAACCATCTCTGTCGGCCATCTTTGAGAGAGAACACAGAGAGAACCCGAGAGCTAGCTACTAGTGTGTGACACGTGACCGTAGCCAGCACCGACGCCGCCTCCCCTGCCTATCTCTATCGGCGACCACACCCCGGCCATCCTCAACCAATGCCGCTAGCGTCTTCATCATCAGATTCTTCTCTTCTTCTACTTCTATCCGGCATTAATGGCGAACTCGAAAACTTGGATGCAAGCGTCAATCCAAAAATTTCTGGAATCATGAAATTGGAAGCTTTAAAGTGAGATTCAAGCTACACGTTGGAAGAGCTTGGCGTTCGAACCGCCCAGGAGCCAGACGTGCGTTGATCCAAAAAGCTAGGGTTTTAAAATTTTGGGATTTTTGGCGAAATTTCAAGCTTCTCAAGGTAGGATAAGACTAATTTATGGTGGATTGTGTTGATTTGTGTTGACTTTGCCTTAATTTCAAGAAAAACCTTTATCTTTTAATGAAATAAATCAGAACCCTAATCAAATTGTGGGTTGTTTAAATTATAATCATGATAAATGAGGTAGAATATGAAAATAGAACTCTCTGTTGGTGGTCAATTACATGGAACTGGTAAACTTAGGGTTTGAAGATTAAACTTGTGTCTGTTAAGCAGGATTTGAAAATTGGAGTGTATTGATCCTATGTTAAGTTACTAGAATGTAATAAGTTCATGGGAAATGAACAAAATTTGGGGAGTTTGGGTTTAGTATATTGAAGTGAATTGTTGATGGTTGAGGCCTTTGATTAATCAATTAGGAAAGGTAATTGGCACAAAATGAACTAATGAATGGAATTGTAACGAGTTTTAAAGACTTGAGAACTATTTAATAAAAATATAGTTTATATAAATGTGAAATGTTGATAAGATGAAATAAAGATGGATTGATAAGGGTTGAGTCATGTTAGAATCATGTTTGACCTATAAATGATGGCGTGGTGGTTATAAGATTGAATGATGATCTGAGTTAAGAGATTTGGGTCATGAACTTAATACCGGAATGTGGTTCGTTTTGATCGGGCATGATGTTGAAATGTGGAATGTACAAAATCTTATTTGAGAACCTGAATAATAAGTTTTGTTTCACTTCTTGAAATAATGGATTGTGTGGTTAAATGACCAATAAGTTTAAAATTGAGATGAGCAATAGTATGAAAATATTTGTAAGGGAATCGATAATAAAGCTTTGCTATAGTAATATGAGGGACTAAATGTTACCTTAGAATTGAATCAGGATAAAGTCGGGTTGAAGTCAAGAGTTGAAGGATTAAGTACAAGATGGTTAGAAGTAGTAACTGAACATATGAGCTAATTCAAAGAAGAGCCTAGCATTTGAATACTTGAATACGAGATGGAGAGGGTGGTATGAGAATTAAAGATAAATAGTAAGAACAGATGGATCACACAACATTAATTTGAAATTGAGGTATTTGATTTAGTTTTATATTATAAGAAAATCATGAGAGTGGTGGGTTGTAGGATAAATGAATCATGAATTATAAGAATGGATAATTAAGATTAGATACCTGATTACTAGATATATATTTGCATAATATGATTAAATGGGAATGTTAGAGAATCATAGAGGCTTCACAGCTCAATGGATTATGAACTAAGTGTCGAGCTGAAACTTACTAGGCAAAGTCGGTAGATAATGGGATATGTAAAAAAGTTTATGACGATTTGTTTGAGATTTTGATATTGGATTCAAAAGTGAGAAGAACGCAATGGATAAAATGTGGGAGTTGAGAATATATGTAAAAGATGAGCCGTAGTTGAAATTCATTGTACCTTCACCTTGAGAACTAAATTTGTTTATGAGATGGATCCATGACGTGTAGGGGAATAATTGTTTAGTCAATGGACTATCAGCAAAGATTGAATTATTGTGTTATGTTTACTTAAAGATTATTACGTGAATTTGTGATTCGATTAAGAAATTTGAAAGAACATGAAGTTCTTGGCTTGAGTATTATCTAATAATTGAATTAACAAATTAATTTGGACTTTACAATTCTACGACTAATGGACATTGACTGAGATTTAAATTAGCATAAAATGATTTGATGACTTAAAATTGTGATAATGAAGATAATTATGTGAGAAATGGTTTAGTAAAATGGTCGGAGCTAATTAAACTGGATGATGATATATATGTAGTAAGAGAAAATCACGGAAATACACTTGAACTATAGTAATGAATTGAAAACTGGACTATGATATGGTTAATGATATGTTGAGGAAATGACTTGAATGATTAGAGTATTGGTGATGCCAATTAACTAATTAACTTGAAATTCTTGAATTAAGTTAATGTATATTTGAGACTTTGCCAGTCGAATTAAACATGAGAATCCAATGAGAAATTGATACCTAGATGGATATGTAATACTAGTGTTCAGTGATAATATGGAATTGGAAATATGATTGGGAATTGGAATTGAAAATATAATTGTGAATTGTGGAGAGGAACCTGTGGATGGTTGGACTCCCGATGATTTATGGATAATGTTATGGATATGTGATATTGATTTGAAAATGGTGTGATTGCGAAATTGGAACGGGAGATGGACTCCCGGTTATTAATAAATAATAATATGATTATGAATTATTGATGTGGTTAATCAAATATTGAACCAATGATGATTGATGTGGATATGATTAAGTTAGGCTAGCACAGCTCCGCGGTGAAAGACCAAAAACTTGACCAAGATGGCCCCGTAAAACGGGCGTGATTGTGTCGTGGTGAGTTATAAAGCTATCTATTACCCAATAGCTTCGCGTAGCCTATTGGGAAAATAAGGAGGGGTTTTTATAAGCTGCACCCGACGTCGGTTCAATATGGAATTAATGAAATGAAACGAAAATGTGAATAACAGATGGATGAATTAGAAAGAGAAATAACGAAAAACGAATGTGACTAATGAAAAAGAAACGAAAAGAATAGAAATGAAAATTTAACAGATAAATTAAGACGCTGAAATGATAATTAACAGACGAACTAAGTGGATGAGTTAAGTAAATTTGAAACCAAGAAATCTAAATGAGCTCATATTATCTTTGAAGTTTATATAAACTGGATGTGTATATAAATTGAGAAATAAATAAAATGAATAAATGAAAATGATTGTATAATATCTTGCTCATCCACACCTCACAAATCATTCATTGCACTATTTTAGTCTTTATCCTACGAGTTTCGGCTCATGTTTGCTAAATTCCTTTTTTTTACAAGTTCAAATGATCATGAAAGTAGAGTAAATAAAAGTTGAGATTTTGAAGCATGTTTTGGAAGAAAAGAATAAACTTTTACTTTGGATGTAATCATGCAAATCATATCTATGTACGTTTAAATTTTTATGTATGTATTTAATGAGATTATGAGCCTGCCTTGGATGAATGTAATTAGTATGCAAATCTAGTGAGACTTATGTATAATTTAAGTTGCATGGAGATAAATACAGTAGAAAGGAAGTGAAGGATGTCAATTATTATGTAACTTAAGCTTGTATGGTTTAATTTTCTTTGGGAATTGGTATAACTGTGATGTAGCTGGGAATGAATGGTTATAATAGTTTTGATTGTGTTTGAGAGTTAGAATTCAGGCAGTGCCTGAGTATAAAATGTTATTTGGATTCTACAGGTTTACAGAAAATTTGGGATAGTCCGAAAAACAGAGGAGACTCTGCCAAAATTTTTATGAATTAGACTTAGTTTATTTTCAAATTTGGGATAAGTGAAAACTTAGAAGAAATTAAGTTCAAGAGAATATTATTAAAGAAATTTTGGTTAGAGGAACAGGAGTTATCAAGTGGGTATCACGCGCCTCAGAGTCGAGGGCGTGACAATTGTCCTTCAGAGTAATTCCCGAAAAGAAGGGCTGGGAGCTTTTGTCCCTCAATTTTAGTTCATAAAGTCAGCAGTTACGTTGTGGTGGCTCCGTATAGAACTATTCATTATCTAATAAGTCTTAAATGATTCAGGGATTAGGTAATGGGCAGGAGTCTATAGTTGTTACCTCTGTCCCTTGTGGCGGAGTCGGTACATAGGATTCATTTCGCTTTCCTCGGTTGTGTGATCCGAATGGAACATAACGTTTTGGTTATTGCTTTTCTTTAACTATAAAACGTTATTAGCATTGTTGAAATGCTTGTTTTGAGGTTGAAAAACTTTGGGTTTCATAAAGTAAAACTATTTCGAGGCTCTTGTGGTTAAGTCAAGTTTTATTATGTGATTGCATATCTTACTTTATTATATCATAGTCTGTTTTTATTGGATTTCGGCTCACGTAGTGAGATTTGTTAAAACTTTTTTTTTAGGTGTCGATGATTACGTGAAGTTGATCTAGTTGTGCCCATGGTGGCAGGAAGACTATTGTATAGATTTCTCTTTTTGTTATAGAAACATGTATTTATATATGTATTGCTTATTTCTGAAGACGTGTTTAGTAAGTCTTGAGGCTGTATATTGTATATGTATGGATAGATATGCATGTTGCACTGAGAGTGAACTTTGGGTACTCTTTTAATCCCAAAAGCTGTATTATTTTGGATGATTGTTTTATCAGTAAAACTCTATTTTTTTACAAAAATGGTGATTTAGTGGGCTTTTCACGTGACCCTAAATTTTGGAGCGTGACAGGTGGGATATGAGGGAACGAGGCCATGTTTTATATAAGTTATTTTTAAAATTTTATGCTCTTTTATGCTTATAGTTGAGGATATAAAGTTGAAAAAATGATGGCCATTAACAAACAACTTTAATTCTTAATAAATTATTTATGTACTAAACCTATGTATAGACCAAGGCTGATGCCTCGCATGTAAATTGAGCTAAAAACTATTTTGTTTTTTATAAAACAATAGTGTAAGAAGTTAACTGTTGTTTACATTAATTGAAAAGGTAAAAATTAACAAAAAATTTAAAGAAAAGAGTAAGATAAAAATAAGCAAAAAGTAAAATTGACTTTTTTTTTTCTCTAATTTTTTTTATAAAGAAATTAATCAAGATTTTTTAATTTTTTCATTCGTCTCAATGAGATCTCAAAGTCTCTTTGTTGACGGAAAGAAAACCCAACAAATAAATAACTAAAAAGAAAAACTAAGAATGATTATCACTTTATGTTTCAACTTTAGGGAAACCATATATGAATTATTTAGGCATTTTCGAATTTCCCAAATCATTCCGAACAATTATGAATATTTTCTTTAATAATCCTCAATTTACAAATATTTTGATGCAACAATATGCAAAATTCCAATTAACCATCTAAATCTACTCAAGTGTTTCGTATTTTTGCATTTAGGAGCCTAACCAAAAGTTCAGCCACCTCACTAGGAGGTTCAGGTTTCAATTGTTATTTGAGTTTTGTCACACCTCGAAAACATAGCAATACAAATTCACACGATTGATAGGAAAAAAACCTGATTTAAAGAATCCAAAATCAAGGAAATTTTAGAAAATAGTTCTTTACTTAAAAGCAATTTAAAACCATCAACTTTCTTGCAAAAGATGAGTCTAAAACTGAGTATTTTACTTGTAAAATAATTCTCCAAATAGATCAATTTATGCCCCAAAGGATGCCCAAAAGATACAAAATAAAAATCCTTTTAAACCAAAATTCTCAAGAATTTCACCCAGCGAAAACCGCTCGAACGATGAACTAACCGAGAGCAAACTGTCCAAAAACATGAATATTTTTCTAGGTGTTAGAAAATCACCCATTTTTCTCATACTTTTAACATACTTTTAGATATGCAAAAATCTGAGGTTAAAATATATATTTGACATTGAAATAACTCCATATATTCCAAAAACTCAAAAATCAAACATTTCCATCCATAGAATTTCCTACCAAACTCGAGGGTAAACTCGAAATAAGGACCCGATATCTCATATGCATGCAATTCATGAATACTTGGCCTTAGGGCCATACAAATGGGCTACGGCACCCCAAAGTACATTCATCTAAAGTATCAAAAAGAATTTCAATTTTTACATCAATCAATTCTCAAAAAATTTATCTACGAATATTAATAATTCTTATCAAAACGTTAAAAAAAAGGTCTCTACGACCATTCGCCTCATTCTGCTACTTTATTTTCGTTATCATCCAAAATGGTTTGTATTGCCGAGGCGCATAGGAAAAAGAAAAAAGATAAACAAATGCATCACATGCGATGATAGTTATATGAAATGCACAACAACGTTTTATCTAAAAGTAACTGGATTTTCAAATCAACTTCCATTTTAAAACCAACTTCCATTCACATAATTGGATTTTCATTTTTTTACATATGATATCACTTCATTTTCATACCCAACACTATAGTTTTAATCCTCCACTTCCTTATCATTCCCTACATTTCATTTCAAATTTTCCAACACTTACACGCACACACCCACGCACACATATCCACTGGTACTTTCCAAATCCAACCAATTCATGGTATAAGTTCTAAAAACCGACACCAAACGAGCTTATACACCCATGATACGCTACTACCGACCGGGCCACGCGAGGCCCACTAAGTAACGATGCATTCTATAATCCGCCATGACTAACACCTATTCTCGATTAGTAGCCGATGGGTAGGTCTCCTAATCTGCATAGTTTTTCGGTCTCTCACTGAGAAGCTACTCAAGTCCAACCTTAACGATCCATAGATCCAAATTGATTCGTTCATTTCATTTTTTTCAAAATTCCAAGCACGAATCCAACTCAAACATGGTTTCTCTCGTCAACACCCAACACACATAGGGTTAAGATCATTAATAATTACCGAAATTCTCATGTTTCATATATCCGAGTTAATTTAGCTTAAAACCCCCAATCAACATCTCATGATTCTCACATTTCACAAAAATTCACATGATTTATTCAAAATTTCCAATCCATCAACTCATGGTTTTTCCATTGCATCAAAATTCATAGAATTTATGCACAAATAGGTTAATACCACTTCCAATTTACCAAAAATCAAGTCAAATTTAATCATTTGAGTTTACTAACCCAAAAATCCCCAAATGTGGTTCAAGTTTCAACCGATTCAAACCCTAACTTCTCAACTCACAATAAAATGTTTCTCCAACAACAATAATATGATAGATTCATCTTCAATCACCCATGCACTCAAGATTTAGCATGCTTTAGTATCAAATCCTAACCTAGGATTCCAAAAACCTAAGTTTTCATTATACATATGTACACACACAAAAATATACATCTCATATCCATGAAATGTTCAACAATAGTCATAAATCCTACCACTTTGATGATCAAATCACAAGAATCACACCCTGGCAAGCTCCAAAGATGAAAACCTTCCACCGGTGGATGAAAACAGAACTCCCAAAACGTAGGACAACCTCTCCAACAGTAATTCAACAAGAGGAGAGCAAGAGATAAGCCAAAGGAGGGACACGGGAGCTCAAGGATGCCCTAATAGCATTCCTAGGGTTCTTATCTCCAGTTTAGAGAGAAAAGAGAGTGGGGAGAATAAAAATAAAAGCTCAGTCCGCGATGTTTAAAACACCTCTACCGACTGTCCGCTCGAGCGGACCCAAAACCACTCGAGCGGTCATCGCTGTGTGAGAATTCGAGGAAAGAAATTATATAGGGTTCGAATTTTAAGCCAAACACCCCAAAACTCAGTCAAACAATCCACAATAATTATTCTCATGTATTACCAAGCATATAATTATCATCACCAATCATTATCATAATTCAATTTTAATTCTTTCACAAAATTAAACACTTAACTAATTTTTATCGAAAATTTCAAAACAAGATTTAATTAATCTTTACAAAATAAAAGGGATCGGGTCCCAACAAGTTTCTTGGATGAGGGAGTCTGGGACAATACGTTGTAGTGTTTTTCATAGGTTTGATGTTTGATATATTTTATGATTGGGTCTGTTCATTATGTAGAACTCATTATTTGCTATCTATATAGAAAGTATTAATTCGATATTTGTAACTATGCAATTAGATTGTGAGACCCTGATCTGTTTTCTTTTTTCGGCGTTTTCGGACGCGCGTTGCATGATTTCTTTCGAGCATGTTTTTACTGCTTTTGATGCATGATCGGATTTAGATATGCATGCGGGGTAGGTTCCCAGGATCGTGGGCCGTTGTGATGTGAATCTCAAAAATTTTCAAAAAAAGATATTTTGGAGACCTATAAATATCTGGAGTTAGATATTTTTCAAAACTTCTCCAGTAAGTTTTTAGTTTTCTCTCTGCCTTCTCTCTAAGTTCTCGGGGGCCTGGGGCTCGATTTTCAACGATCCAACAATGGATCCTTGCTTTTAACGTCGTGGGCTACGCAACCATCCGGTCAGATTTTGATTCAGGCGAAGCTCGATTTTGCACGTGGATCAAGACGTCAAGTTTTTAACTCATCAAGGTAGGATTCTAGACCTGTATGTTTTATAAGGGTGCTGTGGGCAATCGGGTGTCTTTTTACCGGTTAGATCGCTGTAGATCTGAGTTTAAATCAAGTTAGTTTTTCGGGGTTTAAAACCTTGTTTCGGCGATTTCGTGGATGGAATCGGGTGTTGGGAGTTTCTGTGGCGGTCTTAGTGTTAGGCCTAGGTGTATATGTGTTTGAGGATGTTAAAAGGGAGTCTCGAGGCTTCGATTCAGGGGTTTAGAGGTTGAACCCGTAGCCCCGAATCAGTTTCTGAGCGGGTTTAGTCGACTGAACTCATAGGTTCAGTCGACTGGATCATGGTTCTTGGGGTTCAATCGACTGAACGCATAGGGTCAGTCGACTTAACCGTGTGTTTGGGCATTTTAGCTTTTCCAGTGTGTTTTTCAGTCGACTGGGGTTGGGTCCAGCCAACTGAAGTTGTGGGCTGGTGGTTTGTGGCTTTGGGTTGGTTCCTTGGGTTCCGATTGGTGTCCTATTACTTGATTTAAATACCTGTGGATTCCTATTGGGATTTGGTTGGTTGTGTGGTGGTTTCGGGGGTCGTGCAGTAGCCTCGTGTGTTTGTGTTGATGCCATCCTCGGGGATGATGAGTTGGTGAGATGTGGGTGTTTGCTATGAGTTGG
>JAOTRH010017820.1:0-22428 GCA_034768845.1 Heliamphora exappendiculata | reverse complement strand
TGAAAAATTACAATTGTTTTGGGAGGGTGTTTAGGAAGGGGAAAAAAAGAAAGAGTAAACCTCACACATATATTTGAAAAATAAAACCATAAAACATTGTTGCCATTAAAAAAATATATGAATAAGAACCTTCATGTTAAAAACCTACAAAAGGAGTCAACGTGATTATTTCAAGCTTTTTGAATCTCATGTTCACCAGGTCTTCTACACTTGTACACAGTTAAGGGAAAACAAAAGCATAAAGAAAAGAGGTGGAGAAAATAAAATTCACCCAGTTAAACTCCAAAACCTATATACTTTGTGGATGATTGTGCAAAATCCAGAATTTTTGTTTTGGTAGTCAGGTTGATATCTCTATGAACTGCCTTTTTTAAAATTAAATAAACACTTTATTTTCATATCATTGAGTTTGTTTCATCTTATCTAGGCAGCAAATTATCTGTACATCAAGAGTCTGCTAGATTTGATTTCATATGTGAAAGAGACCCCCCAATTTTTGTTATGTTCTGTTTAGTAATTGGTATTTTTAACCGTTTGTTATGTTCTGCTCTTTTGGTTTTTTGGACAGGCAAGATCAAGATCGGGATCAACGGTACCAGATCTATCCTCAATTTTTTGTTTGTTTTGCGTTTTGAATCTTGCCAGAGAGTTTGGCTGATCTTGAAATGATAAATTTTTGAAACTATGTTATAGGATTTGGAAGGATTGGCCGGTTGGTGGCCAGAGTGGCGCTGCAAAGAGACAATGTTGAGCTCGTCGCTGTCAACGATCCCTTCATCACCACCGATTACATGGTACTTATTTAGTTTCCTTCTTTATCTCATTCTCATGAATGATTCCAAAAAACTTTGCTAGTTTTTATGACTGTGTTTATATCATTAAGTTGCGCACTGATGATTTGTGACATGCATGGATTTATGTTTCTCTTGTGGTTTTCTTCTTCCAATTAATTGGATAGACAAAGCCTGCACTTCTAGCGCTTCAGCGTCTTATTCACTCGAGTGATGAAGAAGTTCGGACTGATGCATGCTGGGCCCTCTCATATCTTTCATATGGTACAAATGATAAAATTCAAGCTGTTATTGAAGCAGGTGTATGCCCTCGGCTCGTTGCGCTTTTACTGTGAGTATATCAATTTCATTTTATAAGATAGTACATGTAGTTGTGTACTGCTTCTATGTTCTTCATTTTTTATGTCCTAAATGGTAGCATTTTGAATTTCAGTCACCTATCCACTTTATTTTTTCAGTAATTGCTTATTTTTTCAATTTTTGAGCAACTTACTTATTATTATTTTTTTGTTCCCTGCTAATTCTATCTTGTGAATTGGACTGACTTGTAGATTCCATAGTGTAGCTAGCATTGTTCTTCTCAATACTGGTTCAAGTGATGGATTTGTTGGAATTGCTACTCCTTTCTTTAGCAAGAATTATCTCAGTTTATATCGTGACAAATTTTAAATTATTAGGCATTTTTTTAATTTTGTATAATTGATCAAAAGATTATTGAGTGTCATGAATATATTTGTTTGAAAATTTAATGAATTCTTTCATTACAGTCATTGTAATTTATTTTGTTGTCTTGTGTTTGAAACTTGGTGTTCATTCTGTTGGAAACGCTCTTTTATAGTTAGCTTTTATGTTTCACATTCATGTTTCGTGGATATGATAGAACTAAATATGTAGAAACTTAGATTTGAAGCTAGCTAGAATTGGTGAGTCAGAAATTGTATTAGTTGACATGACTATCATAGGTGAAAGAAGATTCGAAATAACATTAGATCGTGCTGGTGCGTAGTTGTTATTTTTCATTATATTTTTTTATCACATTTTTTCAGTTTTTATCACGCACAAAAATGTGGTCGATAATGCGAAAACGACTTAACAATCATACTAATTTCATTTGTAATTACGCTTTGGGCTATTTTTAATCAAGTTTTGGGGTATGTTTAATCACACTTTTTGATTTTTATCAAGTACAAAAAGTGTGGTCAATAATTTAAGGTTGTGATGTTTTAGTTTTAACAATCACACTAATTTTATTTTTAATCACATTTTTGTGTGTGTAAATAATCACGCGCAAAAAGCGTGATTGAAAATCTTGATTTTATATTACACCCCAAAAAATCACGCTAAGAAAAACGTGATTATAACCTTATAATCACACGTATAAAGCGCGATGTTTCAACTGTTTTTTACTAGTGTTTTCTCTTAGTTCCATTTAACATTCTTTTCAATTTAATACTAATATGTCTTTTCTTTTACTTTTCTTGTAATATAATTTTATTTTAGTGTTTCATTTCTTTTTCTTTTCATTTAATGCTAACATTTCATTTTACTTTTTTTTTCTTAATATTTACTTAATACTCGTTTTTAATTTTTAATTTTTAATTTTTTTTTCTTTTAATAGTAGTGTTTATTTTTTTTTATAAAGCTCCACTTTCTCTTTCTTTTTTTTATATAGTTCTATTTTCTTCATGGTAATTTTCTTTTATTATGTTAAACTTAAAAACTACAAAAAATTTTAAGTTAATTATCACCTTTAAATGGCATTATAATTTTCTTTGTAAATAGTAAAAACCCTATCATTCTTTTAATTTCTTTTGCTTTCTTCTCTTTTCTTTCCTTTTCCTTTTATTTTCATGAAATGAAAATAGTTAAATTCTCTTTTAGTAGTATTTTCTAACCTCTTTATTTTGCATCTTGTTTTTCTTTTACATATTTCCTCTTCATTTTTTTTTCTTCTTCTCAAACTCTCTTTTGTTAAACACCTTTATTTTTGTTTTCTTTGTTGGTAGATTTTTTTACTTTTAAAATATAGAATTCTTGTGCATATTTCATTTTTAGTACTTATCATGTTCATATTTTTCTTTCTAAATAAATACTTGCGATATGCATGTATTTGGTTATTTTTTTTAAATGCATGTTTAGAGTAGTTTAGGTCATTTTGTAGCAATCATGTTTAGATAATTTTAGCATATCTAGTCTATTTTTTACTCTTTCATTTGAACCATGCTAGTTTAGATTATTTTGATAAAACTACATGTGGAAGTGTTTCATGTATCCTTTAGTTAGAAGTTGCATGCCATAGAATTTATGATTTTATTCATTTACTTGTTTTGATTTGGAGTGCTATGTACATATGTTATGTATTTTTCACATTTGATTTTGGATGTTCTCTTTTTGTCTCCACTTTCTTTATTTGCATGCATTTGAGAAATTTTATTAAAGAACCAATGATGATTAGTAGAGGCCAATCTTATAATTGGGTAAACGGGATGCCTAACACCTTTCCTAGTTCGTACTTTAGTTCCCGAACTCTCTTTCTCTGGTTAAACTTTTTAAAGATCAGTAGTCATTTTTATTTTTCTTAATTTTTCTCAAAAACTAAGTGGCGACTCCATTTTCAATAAAAAAGAATTTTTAAAATTTGATTTTCAATGTGTTAAAATATTTTCTAAATATCTTTAAATTTTTTTGTTTTTTGAAACATTTTTCAAAATTCCAAAAAAATCCTAGCGCCACAGGATGCCATCCTAGAAAAAGAAGGGGGGGGGGGGAGGACGGGAGTTAAGGTAAGTGATAAATTAAATAATATAGACAATCGACAGAGCTTCTATACTATAGAACTTGTAGTTTTCGATAACCCAATGCCTGAAAATTCACTAAATCTAAGCTCTAATACCAAACTGTGATGCCCCGACTTTCGGGCATGTCGGGACATACATAAGTATAAATTAAAGTTATATTCTGGCAAATTTATTCATAGATATGCATTATAAGGTTACATCATTGAGGTTCAACGTTGACTAAAATATATAAGCGTTTACAGTTTCACAAAAACAATACAAAAAAATTTCAATGATCGCTCGAAAACTGAACAAAAAGAAACAAAAAGTGGGGAACTCTTCATCTATGCTTCGCCCAGGTTTGTTTGCACTGTGAACTCACCCTGATTGCCGTATCCTTCTTTGTAAGAGATCTCTTCTTAAAAAACTTCCTCCTCACATGTGGTACGAAATTATGGGCCAAAGCCCAGAAGAAATACTCCAAACTCTCCAACAAACCTCACGACATAAAATTCACCACAATACATTTCATACAACACTTTAAGTGTACACTTTAAGTGTTTATAATCAAGGAAACAGGTAAATTTGGAAGATATGACATGGTAAGCAGATATTATGAAAACAGTTGATTATGCAAGGAATATGATAATAATGCAATGCAAGTGCGCAACCCAACCATACTCCACAATCCAAACAACGAAATTCCATGTCGGTAATTTGAAAGTAGATTTCATTAGACAAATTGAACACTTAGCCATCAATCGAGCCTCGTTGTGAATAACAACCTTGTCGCCGGGCCTCATGTTCCTGCTATTTTATTTAATCACAATTGCGTGGGGTGGGGACTGGTGCATTATGACTGTGTTACCGAACGTGATAGAGACTGATGCAAATTCGGCTGTGTACCCAATGCACCCACCTTAAGAGTCGTGATGTCATTGCCTAGTGTCAACCTAAAGTCTAAGGTACGTGACTCAGAGTATTAGCGACGAACTCATGGTGCCCAATAACCTTCCATCATAATCACTTTCATAAAATTGGGGAATTTATCCCAAAATATTTCTCAAAAACTGGTACACCAAGGATGTACTAGACTTAAAACCAATAGGATGAGGACTCCAACATTCCCAATCCCACAACGGTATGAAAGTGTACAAGATTGACTCTAACATGATATGAATGCAATTATGACAATTTTCACAGTGGTTGAACATGTCATGCCTCGAACCCCGGGAACCCGTGAACCAACTCCAACCGTCTCGCATAAAAGTCATCAACTAAAACTTTCGTTTCACTATAGGTTTGGGTTCAAAACTTATTTGGAAATAAAGATTTTCTTCGACCAACCATATTCTTATGTTATACATACATATTATATTTCAAACAAATGCTTCGAGTTTTAATAGTTCAGTTACAAAAATAATATCATTACATTCATCCGAGTTATCCAAAGTACAAAAACAAGATTACTACATTACATCCCTTTCAAAAGCTTTCCAAACTTCCACCATCATCTAGCTAACATTCACGATCTCCAAACCTGAATGAAGGTAGATGCAACATACATGAGCCGGAGCTCGTAGGATAAAGACTAACTCAAATGTTATGCATGATTTGTGAGGTGTGAAGGATGCAACCGAAGTAAAAATGTAAGTTTCACCAAGTCATTGTTCGTTCACACGCACACACCCACGCGCACAAATTTATCCCATTTATTCACTTATTTTCTATTGCATCAACTCTTTATTTCATTGTACACGTTTATTAAGCCTTTTTTAAAATATTCATTTCTTTTACATTATCCATATTACTATATCATTATCTAGTTTCTCACAAAATCGTATTATATCCAATGAACTGATGTCGGATGCAGCTTATAGAAACATCGTCCCATTCGCCCCAACAGGCTATGCAAAGCCGCTATGGAATGGGTCACTCTATAACTCATCATGACATAACCACTACATTTTGGGGGCTAACCTGTGAGTATGTGGTCCCCATCTTACGTAAGTTTTCGGTCTTTCACCGCAGAGCTATGAAAGCCTAACTTAATTCACATCAATCCATTTTCGGTTCATTATTCGTTAATTACTATCATTTTCACAATCCACGAGTCCCCGCACAACTGGTTCCTCTCCCAATCATTTTCACATATTGTCATTTCAATTCCAATTTCAAGTTTTTCATTTCATTTTCAAGTCACATTCTATTTTAGTATTCAATCTCTCTTTTCAAGTCACATGCATCACAAACTTTAATACATAATTTCTCATAAATCACATTTCTTTCATCAATTTCATAAAGTACCATCAACACAAGATTAATTCAATTGAGATCATGTCGTTTGAAAAAAATGGAATACACCCATCATATGTATATATATAAATTTGAAATTCATGTTTTTCTTCTAACATCTTAGAATTTTAAATGATGACCATGTCATACCACAACTCTCAAATACCTATTATTGTTCTTTCAAAACTATCATTGTATGTAGAAAACCCACTTTCATCGCAAATTTCAACCTATCGGTCTAACTCATGCATCCCAACCTAAATATATTTACATAGGTGTATCAATAGCCCAATGTGGCGCCCCGTTCTCCAGGCACGTTGGGACATATATAAATATAAATAAAAAAATATTTTAGTCATTCATTCATATTTACATACATTAGTTATTACATCATAAATGAGTTCTAAACCGTTCAAAGTACTTAACTATTACAGTTTCATTAAGAAATCTCAAAAATTATATTAAGCACGAGAGAACTGAATATAAGAATAAAAGCAGAGGTCTCGACTCCTTAAAATGCATCAGCAGGATCCACGTGCTCTTAGAACTCACCTTGTTCTTCAAACTCTTCTTCTCCCTCTGAGATGACTTCCTCCCAGAACTCCTCCTCACCTGTGGCACGAATGCTATGAGCTAAGGCCCAAAAGCAAAACACGTTAACTTTTTAACTAATCTCACGGCACAAAATTCACCACAATACATACCATATAACACTCAGTACAGTTTATAGTCAAGGAGATAAACAAATTTATGATAGGATAGCAGATAAGTCAATAAGTATGCGCATATGGGATGCCGTGTATAAAATGAAAACGTCCAACCCAACATGCACCTAGATTATAACAGGGATTCCACGCCGAGAATCACCAAAGTGGACTTTTACGGGTATTTGATCACCAAAGCCATCATCGCGCCTCGTTACGAATAGTAACCGCATCGCCTGGCTTCATGCCATAGCCGTTTTACTTAATGGCAATGGCGTGGGGTCCGCACTGCTTTGGGACTTATTGTCACTGCCCGTAGGGAATCATTATCATTGCTTCAGAACTTATTGTCATTGCCTCATGACTTATTGTCATTGCCTTAGGAACTTATTATCACTTCCCTCATATATCAAGCGATTTATCCCACCTTAAGACTCGTAATGCCTTCGCCAGTGTCAATCCAAAAGTCCAAGCTATCGAAATTAGAATGCTAGCGACGAATCCATGGTGCCCAATAATATTCATAAACCATTTTAAACACCGAGGATGCACCTAGGGTGTATAAGCCAAAATCATTTCAAACACCAAGGACGCACTCATGGTGTATAAACTAAAATAATTTCAAAAATGACAACCAGGGACGCCCTAGACTTAGAACCAAGAACGACAATTTCAATACAGCCCATCCCAACAACGATTTGCACAGATGGACTCCAATATGTTAGGATGCAAGTGACAATGCTCATAATGTGTACCATTGATCTCAACTTCAACAATTTATAGCATGGTATCAACTAGCATAGTAAGGTTCATGGTACAATTCGCAAAGTATAAGATATAAGTATGTGAAGTACAAGTTACAATTCTTAAGATATGAATTAACTTGATAGCATGAATTCTAAATCATCATACATTCACCTAAAAGTACTAATCAACTAATTGAAATCAATCATTATATAAAAACTTGAGTTTCATAGTAAAAAGGTACTCAACATACACGTAGCAACTTTTAAGGCAAAAAATTAAGTATTAAATTAAAAGGGCTGAAAAAGTTTTGGGGTATCTAAATTTGGAATCAAGTTATGATTTTTAAACACCATTTAGATAAAAATAGTTCCTACAACTCTCATGTTTAACATCAAGGCCAAAACCTAAGGTAAGAGGGTGAACAAAACATCTTAAGCAAAAATGGTTCAACACTTTTTTCAAGATTTTACCAAACAGATGCTTCTGTTGGTCTCGGTTTTGGGGTATCATATTAAGTCCAAATGAGCCCATTTTTGGATATGTTTTAGTTCACTACGTACCCTACAAGTTTTATGTTTAGAGATAAGGGTAGTTGTTTAAAACAAGTTATACTTTTTGGCTATTTCAAAAAATAGGTTATGTCAGCCGCCAAAACTCAGCAGAGCTGGTTTTGAACAGAGGATTTGAAACGGTTGTGATGTAACATTTCGTGGTTTTAAGCTCTGATTTTTGGGAAGAAAGTACTTCCATATGTTATCTACAGTGTTCATGTAGAATACTTTTGGAATAGGTCACTAAAAATAGAGGTTTTGGGCTACACAAAAATATGTGACAGAAGTGTCCATTGATGGCTGAAACTCAATAGAGACTTTCAAATGGGTTTTAACCTATTCAAACTCAATATTCTGTGCTCAGTTTTGGTGAATAGATAGATATACATGGTATCTACAATGTTTAGGTTTTGACCAAAGTTCGGATCTCATTGTAAACTAGGGTTTTCAAGTCGGTAGTGTTAACTAGTCGAAAAATAACACACTTAGATAAAATTGCAATATCTCAAGTTCTACTTATGACAATGAGTTGAAACTAACTTTGGATGAAAGATAACAAAGAAATATAAATTTGAAAATAACGAACATTCTTAGATCATTTTTCTACATTAAGTTATGGCATTCCAAAGTTCAGGACAAAAACATATATGTTCTAAAAAATCAAGTCTCTTAGGGTCCAAGTTTTCTACTTATGTCATGTCTAGTTTTCATTTCATTTTTTTGCATGCTTGTATTTTAGACTTTAATATCAATACTCTAGAACACTTATAAGTCATCAAACTTAAAGATAACAACATACAACAGCATCTCATATCACCCATAAACATAACAGTCCCAAATTTCCAATTTCGACGTCTTTTCGATTTGATTTCGGTTCTCGATTCTTATAGTATTTAAAGGTATGTGTTGGGGAATATTTTGAGAGATATTAGATATAAAGTTTAGAGGTTTTACTTACTTATTTGAGAGCTTAAAGGATTGTGGTATGAAAGGACTTAGTTTTAGGAAAACACATCTTGATTTTTTAGCTCCCTTCTTCCTTCTTTTTCTTTTTTCTCATATTAACACTCAAGAGCAATGAAGTCTCGTTTCTCCCCCTCTCATGCACGAAATTATCAAGCATGGTTTATATAGGCAAGGGTTATGGGACACAAGGGGAACAAAAAGTACCATAAAAAGACTTTTTCTTCTTTTTAATTAAATGAGATATGAATTGATTTGAATGGGTTCATCTTTTGAGGGCTAAAAATTAGATATGAGGAAGGGAAATACAGCTAGGGGGCTTTTTAGGGGAAAAAAATCTTACCCCACATCAATTAAGGGGTTTTGCATTGATTTGCGTGCTCTTTTGTGCAAGAAAATGCATTAAAAGTTAATTTGATGTATCTTTTTAGTATCTTTTTTCTACTGAGATATATTATTTTAGTATGTTTAAGATAAATATAGTATTCCCATGTATTATCATAGTTTTTATAGCAATTGATTAAATAGATGTAAGTTTTTAAGTCAAATTAAGTTATTTTGAAAATATATGACTTTTTGACTTATTTTATTGTGTATGAATTTCAATAATGATTTGTTTGCTTTTATTAACCTATAACACTATATTATTATGTATATTACTTGTTCAATAAGTATTAGATCATCATGATGCTTAATTTAATACATTTTTCATAATTTTAAGCTAAAAAGAAAGTAAAAAGTCACTTTTTGGCACACTTCCCAAGGTGGTCAGCCACTAAGGGGTGTTTTTGGCGTTTTGATGTTATTTTGTCCTTTTCTTCTTAAATGTAGTTAAATCATTGATTTAGGGCATTCATGTGTCAAAATTTAGATTTTTAAGACTTTTTGCTGTATTATGGGCAAAACGGTCATTTTACCCTATTTATGAGAATTTTTGATTTTTAATTTATTATTTCATGATATTTATTTCATTTAGAATGTTAAGAGACATTCCGGGTGCTAAGATTTTGTTGCTTGTATTTTGAACATTTTTAAGGTTTCTAGGCTGAACTTAGGATTTTCGGTTCGAGTTAGGGTTTTGAATCTCGTCCGTACTCTATAGCCTTGTGGATTATCTGTCACTAATACTAAGGTCCGAGCAGGGTCATTACAAAGTACCCCCTTAAACAAATTTTGTCCTCAAAACTTTGCCCCGTACTTCATCGTATGGAAGGTTAAGGATGATTTACTAACATTGTGCCTTCCCGTTCTCCAAAATTGTGTCATTGTTTACTTGAGTTGTTTTCTATTGAGAGTGTGGATAAGGCCGGGCCCATATGTTCAGCACTTAGAGTAAAGGTTGTCTTGTCGTACTAACATCTTAAATTGATTACTACCAAATCTTCAAGGACCATGTTACATAATCAACTAGCCCCAAAAAGTTCATATCTCTGTCACGTTAGTTAGCCTCTTCCCATTAACTGTTGCTTCTACTTCTATTAGGTCCACTTAAATTTCTTCTCCAGATATAACATGACCTAAAAACACCACTCGGTCCAACTAAAACTCACACTTACCAAGTTTTACATATAACTTGTGCTTTCTCATGTTCTACAAAAAAATCTTCAAATGTTCCTTGTGTTCCTCTTCACTCTGAGAATATAACTGAATATCGTTTGTCAACACAAATACAAATTTGTGTAGAAAGTTTCTGAACATCCGATCCATCAGGTCCATAAATACAGTAGGTACTTCATTAACCCAAAAGGCATCACCACAAATTCATAATGCTCATAACGAGTCCTAAAGGCAGTCTTGGGTATATCTGACTCCCGCACTTTCAATTTGTGGTATCATGACCCCACTCTATCATTGAGAATACGTTGGCTCCAAAACACAACTTACATTGAGTATGACTTCCACAAGCGATCATATATCTCTAAAGTAGCCCACCACCCAAACTAATTTCAAATATTCTTTACTTATGTCTAGAAAGACTGTCACTCTACCGAAAATCAGCTCATTGTCATATTTAAACGTACATCGAAAACTACTTCCCAATCGACTAATGACTATTAACTCGAAATCACATCACCACTTTGCGTTGGACTACTCTAGCCAAACGACCATCAAGATTAATAATACCGCCACGTGAACCTAATGAGTCACCAGGGCTAAATATATCACATAGACTAAACGCTCCCTAGGTATATGCATACCCATATGAACCCAATCTCAACCTCGTCACATATTTTCTTCACGTACGTATCATCCACCCTACAATCCTTTAACTAAACAGTATTAACTCCTGATTCTAAAATCTCTTACCATTATCAATCAATCCCTTTCACTCATTTTCTACCACACAATCGAACCATGAATCATTTTTGCACTTTAATTATTTTTTTCTTACCAACATTCTACCAAGACACTCGATTCACTCAAGGCAAATTACAAAAATCATACCCATAAATTTGTATAGTCTTACTTACGCTTTTACTCTCCTCATCAAAATACTTATTTCTCCCACGTACTCACATTGAGTTGCTATGCAACTCTACCTGAAACAACAAGATTATATCACTCTTCAACTTCTCATACATAGAGTTCATATGCTCCCACAAGAAAATTTCTTCTCTGTACCAGTAACATCTACTCACTAATCCAAACAAACTTGCTCTAACGGGTTACATCACAAAAGGTTTTCGAAAGCAACTTTCTTACGACTCACATCGATACCACAACGGAAACTGAATACCACTCCATAAGAGATAACAATCTAGACACCAAACAAATACAAACCAATACTTTAAGAACCAACTATGTGAACAACTCGGTCTATCTAAAATGCGCACTCCACCTCTCAAACAATCTCCAGCGTCAATGGGACTCACTATTTCCACAAACTCCTTGGCATCCAAGTCCTAGAATTGCTTAACTAAAGAGTTACCAGTCTTTGAGATGATCTTGATAATCCTGATGACGAAGTCTGTAATCATATGCTTCAATTTTCTCTCTAGTCTTTTCAAAGGTTGCTCCATTCCTTTTGTCCTCTATCGTATGTTCTTGACGTGCTAGAATGTTGGGTTTAAATGTCTCTTCCAATAACTGAATCATTTTTCTTTGGCAGTTGGTCATTCTAGGGTAAAACGAATATGATAAAAGATATGATTGTGGTAACTACCTAGTTATGTGATCCATTATGACTTGGTGGTTAATTCTTCATCAGGCTTCAAACGTTTATTGTTGTGATCAAGATTCTTCATTCTTTGATAGTGATGGCAAAAACCCAGACTCTAACACTTCGGTGGGAAGACTTGTGTGAATATCGATGTATATAGGCGTACCTCCTTTGCTAGCGTACTTAGGTTATCATGAGTTTCGAGGTTGTTTCTCATTTTTTTTCACTTTCTTATTACCGGTATGAATCTTTTGCTTCTTGGTTTATCAGATGGGTGGGTCAGCTATGAACTAGTCTGAGGTAGTTTGAATTGTGCCATATTGTGGTGTCGCGAATCCTTTGGTGTGAAGCTGTCGTTTTTAACTTTAGATTACTGATGGCATGGTCTTATTTGTCGGGACCTTTGAAAAATATAGTTAGTTGTTATTGATGATCGTTGTTACTTATAGATCTATGGGGTAAGTTTTTAAAGGTCGACAGTAAAAAACATGCGCAGGGTTAGAACTTCTTAGGGTGGAATCCAGGTGGTTCAAAGATAGCTTGGATTAGGGCAATGGGTCAAGGCTAAGGTAATCATTGTTGACCCAGATTGAGAGGTCGATTGAGGCTTAGAAGCATTTGGACATAAGAGTTAAACAACTAATAAAGATTACAAAGGGGAGGTTCTCAGGACCAATCTGTGCAACATCAGATCTTGACAAAAGATATGTTTAAGCGATGGGTAGCCAAACTAGATATTTGTCCTGAAGTTACGACGGCCTAACGTACTTCAATTTAAGTATCCAAGTTGACTTCCTAAGTTGGGATTTCGAGAGTAAACAAAGAATTCATGAAACTACTACACAAAAGTGCAGTATCAGGATTGAGAGAATTGTATGAGGGTAAAAGACTTTACTAATGTCGATCGTTCAAAACCGGTGTTATTAGGAGGGATGACACATAAAGGGCTTTAATCGGGTATGAGAGTTGTCATAAAGGCTTGAAAAAGGAACTCATAGGGATAGAGTTGTGGGGTTCTAATGGTGGCTTTCGTAAAACTGAGCCTAGCTTGGGTGTTTCACCATCTAGGGGTTCGTTAGCTTGCCGGTGGTTCAGTTGTCTACTAGCCATCATAGGATAGTGTTGAGATTTGGGGGTTGTTTCAATTCTTGTTTGTTTTCATGATTTGGGATCTTGTAGAACTTAATTTGGGATTATGAGATAGGTTATGAAGAACAAACATTTGCATTTCATTCTAATCACATAACTAGTGTACCCGTCTATAAAAGTTCACAGAACACATGTACAACATCCAACGAAGGAAAAGATACAACGCCCAACGCACTAATGCCTAGACGAATAGATGCGAATATAAGTAGCAGATAACTGAGTCACGCTCCCACGTTGCCTCATAGATACCATAGCAGCGCTATTGCACTTCCACGTGCCAAAAGCCTTCCGGTCCCATGTGAGCCCTATTGATTACGGCTATTGGTACCTCTAGGTACATTTTCAAATTGTTAAAGTCGATTGTCTGATCGCGCGGGTTGATGATTCTTCTCTTATCTCTTGGTTTCTGTATTTGCATCCACCTTGTATCCATCCTGGCCCCCCAATAGCTCTTTGGATCCCGATGGTACCTTCAGACGATAGATGGTCTCGTCACATCTCTTCAACACTCTTAATGGACCCGTGTACCTCGGGAAAGACTATGACTTTTTCCACTTCCACGTCTTTTCTGGGAAAACTATTGCATACACCCATTCTCCAATACGATAGTCCTTGCGGTACTCTTGGTGGCTCCAGTAGATCACTACGTCCGTTGCTTCATCGTCGTCCGTCTCCGGTGGCGGTGCCTCTAGTGGATAAAAAAAAAGTGATGGCTTGCTCCTCGTTCTCGCTGTCATCAACCTCAGGTTCCTTCTCGTCCTTCACCTCAACATCAGCCTTGTTTCCTACCTCATCTGGTTCTTCGTCTGCTCCTGTTTTCCCAGCCTCTTCTCCTTCATGAACTGGCCACTCATCCATGAACATCCATGACAACGAAAATACGTCTATCGTGTCTTATTCTTCAATGGGTTCTTCCTCGGGGTCCGAGTCTTCTGGTTCAGGTGCTGCCCATGGTCCTCTAACTGGCTCTACATCGGACGCCATCCTAAGATGAGAGACGATTAGGAAGAGAAGCTTAAGGTATGAATTTTATGTTTTTAGAATTATAAGTGATAATTTAATAATATAGACACTCTACAGAGTTTTTACGCTACAAAACTCGTAGTCTCCCATAACTCAAGGTCTGAAGGTTCACTAAACCTGGGTTCTAATACCAACTGTGGTGCCCCGTCCTCCGGGCACATCGAGACATATATAAATATAAATAAAGGGATATTCTAGCCATTCATTCATATTTATATACACTAGTTATTACATCATAAAAGAGTTCTAAACCATTCCAAGTACTTAACTATTACAGTTTCATCAAGAAATTTCAAAAATTACACTAAGCACAAAAGAACTGAATATAAGAACAAAAGCAGAGGTCTCAACTCCTCAAAATGCATCAGCGGGATCCATGTGCTCCTGAAACTCACCTTGTTCTTCAAACTCTTATTCTCCCTATGAGATGACTTTCTCCAAGAACTCCTCCTCACCTGTGGCACGAATGCCATAAGTCAAGGCCGAGAAGAAAAATACTTTAACCTTCTAATTAATCTTACGGTACAAAATTCACCACAACACATAGCATATAACACCTAGTACAGTTTATAGTCAAGGAGACAGACAAATTTATTACAGGATAGCAAATAAATCAATAAGCATCGTATATGGGATGCTGTATATGAAATGCAGATACCCAACCCAACATGCACCCAGATTATAACAAAAATTCCACACTTAGAATCACCAAAGTAGACTTTCACGGGTATTTGATCACCAAAGTCATCATCGTGCATCGTTGCGAATAGTAACCGCATCGCCTGGTTTCATGCCACGGTTGTTTTACTCAATGGCAACAGTGTGGGGTCCGCACCACTTTGGGACTTATTGTCATTGCCCGCAGGGAATCATTATCATTGCTTCAGGACTTATTGTCATTGCCTCAGGACTTATTGTCATTGCCTCAGGGACTTATTGCCACTGTCCTCATATATCAAGCGGTTTGTCCCACCTTAAGACTCGTGATGCCTTCGCCGCTGTCAACCCAAAAGTTCAAGCTATCGAAATTAGAATGCTACCGACGAACCCATGGTGCCCAACAATATTCATAAACCATTTTAAACACCGAGGACGCACCCAAGGTGTATATGTAACACTACGCACCCGTAAGGCACCAAAACTACATAAATGGGGTATGATCATGCCGGAGGTCGGCAATCCAAGAGATAGACAAAAGGTAAAGATATTAAAAGAGCAAACAAGAACTTCTAAGTAACACAAATCTTAATATCAAAAGAGGTAAACCAGAGTCACTAAGGATTCGCCATCCCAAGGCATACATTACATCCAAACGATCAAAGACCTTCAAAACTTACACAAGAAGCTTAGCCAACACACCAAACCAAAGAAAAATTGGCCAAAATGATTTCCAACACCAGATCCAAAGCTACTCGATGACGCTTGTGGTGGACCAACTTCTAGTCGTTCCTGGTATCTGCATCCATAGAAGTCACAAAAGAGCGCACTTAGCATTATCATGAACAGAAAAAATAGTTAATTTGTTAAGGATAACTGAAAATTCTTTCTAAAAATAGTTCATCACATTTTTCACGAGAATATAAAAACTGATGCATTTGCATGAACATGAAAACATCACAGATTATACAGAATCTTCTCAGTATTGCAAACAAAAATATGTTCCTGGCTCAACCGCCACAAATTTAAAATGCATGACCACTTTTCAAATCTAGACTCAAACTCCAACAATATTCAAGTAGTCGTCAACCTCACGACCGGGAGTTCCAACGATACCATAACTTCAATTCTCAATACACGGATAACAACGTGATGGAATGATGGCCACTTCCCACCAAGAACGAGTGGTATGTGCTATCCGAGACTAAGCCTGCGACACCTTTAAGGCAAAAATCCACGTTCAATGGGAAACCTCCCCTATAGGGATAAATGAAAAACCCATAGTTGGGTAACCTTCCTCATAAAGGGATATGAAAGGGCCCAAAACTCTTGTAACTTGGTACTTTGGAACAGCCACACAATATTAATCATACTTTCATAATAACATCATGCTAGTGCACAATAGCATAGATAGCACACTTAAATTAAAGACATGGCATTTGAAAACAACAGGTTCATGCAATCATCAAAACTGGCCATTATTCAAAACATGCGCTTCAAAGCATTTTTATGCATCATTTAGATAATTTAAGTTCAAGATAATAGCTAAGCACTCTCACCTTGCATAATATGCGTATGAACTGAGCCTCCCCATGGCAAGTTAAGCAGGTCCCCTAGGTTCTACAACCTTCGAGCCTAACAAGCAAAAAACGACTTGACTGTTAACACGAAATCCTCCCCCTTTAGCCGATGAAACTAAAATGATTTGGACCGTTGAATGTTTTTTTTGGTTTTAGGGACCATGATTATTTTTTTTTTATGTTTAAGGGATACTACGCACTTGCCCAAACTTTCACTTGTTTAAGAATTTAACTTAACCATTTATTACTCTATTCCAAACCATTAAATTCTAAGGTACCGCAGCAACTAGAGGTACTTAGGCTTAGAATTGGATTATAATTTTTGGTGATAATTTAGATTAAAACATTCCCTACAACTTTTATGTTTAATACCAAAGCCAAAACATAAGGCAAAAGGGTGAATAAGGCATCCTAAGCAAAAACATGCTTCTGTTGATCTCGATTTTTGGGTATCAAATTAACTCCCAATGAGTCCATTTTTTAGTATGTTCTAGTTCACCATGTTCCCTACAAGTTTCATATTTAGAGGTAAGGGTAGTTGTTTGAAACAAGTTAGACTTTTTGGCCCATTTAAAAAGTCGGTTCTATCAGCCGCCAAAACTCAGCAGAGCCGATTTTGGACAGAGGGATTGAAATGGTTTTGAGGTATCATCCCGAGGCTTTAAGGTTTGATTTTTGGGTAGCGAATACACCAATATGTTAGCTACAAAGTTCATGTAGACCACTTTTGTAATAGATCACTAAAAATAGGGGTTTTGGGCCATATAAAAATATGTAACAAAATGTTCCTCAAGGGCTGAAAACCAATAGAAACTTTCAGATGGGTTTTGACCTATCAAACCTCAATATTTTGTTCTCGTTTTTGGTGGGTAGATAGATATACATATTTTATACAACTTACATATTTTGACGAAAGTTTGGATCACACTCTAAACTAGGGTTCTCAAATCAGTACTGTTGACTGGTCAGAAAATGGTACAATTTGGTAAAATTGCAATGTCTTGAGTTCTGATTATGAAAATGAGTTGAAACAAAATTTGGATGAAAGAAAACACAAAAATATAACTCTTGACATAAAAATTATGCTTAGATCAATTTTATACAATCAGTTATTGCGTTTTAAATCTCAGGGTAGAAACATCAAAGTCCTTAAAAATCAAGCATCTTAGGGTTTAGGTCCTCTACTTATGTTATGTCAAGTTTTGGCTCTATTTCCTTGAATTCTTGTGTTCCAAACTTAAATATCAAGACTCCAGCACCCTTAGAGATCATCAAATTCAAAGATAACAACATACAACAACATCTCATATCATTCATAATCAAAACAACTCCTAGGTTTTCAACTACAACGCCTTTTCGGTTTGATTTTAGTTCTTGATTTTTGAGGGGCTTAAGGGGATGGGTTGAGGGATATTTAGAGGGATCTTAGATACAAGGTTTAGAGGTTTTACTTACTTGTTTTGAGAGAACAAAGAATGGTGGAGGATGGGTATGGACTTAGCTTTCGAAATTTACCTTGGTTTCTTCCTTCTTCCTCAAACTCATAGAATATTTGAAGAACAATTGAAGGTCTGGTCCCTCACTCACTTGCACGAAATTTTGAAGGGGAGAGACTGGTGTTTGGCTTGGTTTATATAAGAGAAGGATAGGGAACACATGGGAGACAAAAAGTACCTTGAAGGAGACTTTTTCTTCACTTTAATAAATGTGATTTGAGTTTTGATTTAAGTTCATTTAATTTTTGGAGGCTAGAATTCAGATTTGGGGAAGCTAAAAGTAGCTAGGTGGCTGTTTGGGGGGCAAAAACCTGATCCCCCATCAATCAAGGGGTTTGCCCCGATTTTCGTGCCCATATTATGCAAAAAATTGTATTAAAAGTTAATTTGATTTATTTTTTTGATTCATTTTCCTACTGAGACTTAATATTTTGATATATTTATGAGAAATATAGTAGTTTCATGTATTATCATAGTTTCTATAGTAATTGATTAAGATGTAGTCTTTTAAGTCAAATTAAGCTGTTTTCGCAATATATGAATTTTTAACTTATTTTGTTGTGTATGATCTTCAATAATTATTTGTTTGCTTTTGTTAACCTATAACACCATATTATTTTATATATTACTTGTTCAACAAGTATTGGATCATCAAAATGCTTAACTTAACACCTTTCTCATCATTTTAAGCTAAAAGGAAGCAAAAAGTCACTTTTTGGCACTCTTCCCAAGGTGGTCGGCCACTAAGGGATATTTTTGTCATTTTTGATATTATTTTGTCCTTTGCTATTTTATTGTACTTAAATTCTTGATTTATGGTATTCATGTGTTAAAATTTAAATTTTTAAGACTTTTCGAACTTAAATCTTGTCTCAAGCAACTTAGTCTTATAACCTTGAGTTCTTAACCTCAATATTCGGGTTTTAATATATGCTTGTGTGTTTTTTCCTCTTTTTCGGGTCTCGGGCTCAAAAGGTTAAAGGGTCGGGTCGATTCTTCTTACCGAACTTAGGTTCGAGATTTCGTTTCTTTTGAGATGTTCTTTCTTTTCTATTCGTATGCCTGAGTTCGATTTATTATAGTATAAACCAAAACATTTTCAAAAATGGCAACCAGGGATGCCATAGAATTAGAATCAAGAACAACAATCTCAATACTGTCCATTCCAACAACGGTTTGCACAAATGGACTCTAATCTGCCAGGATGCAAGTGGTAATGCTCATAATGTGTACCATCGATCTCAAGTACAACAATTTATAGCATGGCATCAACTAGCATGACAAGGTTCATGGTACAGTTCGCAAAGAATAAGGTACAAGTATGTGAAGCACAAGTTACAATTCTCAAGACATAAGTCAACATGATAGCATGAATTCTAAATCATCATACATTCACCCAAAAATACTAATCAACTAAAATCAATCATTATATAAAAACTCGAATTTCATAGTAAATGGTACTCAACATACACTTAACAACTTTTAAGTCGAAATATCAAGTATTAAATTAAAATGGCCGACAAAGTTTTGGGGTATATAATTGCACGTATCACCCTTTCAAGATAACATAGTCTATGATCCTACCTCGGTGAGTCAAAACTCGAAACCTCAAAATTCGAACCTCGTCGGAATGAGAATATGACTGAATGGACGCGAAACTAACAGCGTGAATATCAAGGATCCACAAGCTAATTGTCAAAAACTAGGCCCGGGCAACACTAAAATGTAGAGAGAAGGCAAAGAGAAAGGAAAAAAAGTTCTGGAACCAAAAATAGATGCTGGAATATATATAGGCTCGGCCAAAAGTGCACTCAGTCGACTGAATGGCCCAATTCAGCCGACTGAAAGAATTCTGGTTCTCAAAAACTCTTCTGCCGGCATCACTCAGTCGACTGAATCCCAATTCAGTTGACTAAATCCACCTCCTAGTCGACTGGGAAAACTCATCCAGTCGACTAGACCATTGGAAAATGCCAGAACAGTTTTTTTAAACTCTAGGACCAACCGAACAAACCTTAACGAAACCCAAGAAAACGTAAAACACATCTACACATGCAGTTCTACAACAATGAAGCATCAACTGTTCATCGAGGATATACATATAATGAGAAGAAACACGTGAAACATATACATATATATATTATTTAATGAAATGAAACTAGGTCTCACAAATCTTATATGACTCAAAAAGATTTGGGTATCAAAGAAAATCATTTAAACTATTTTATAGGTGTGCTTGAGATCCTCCTCATCAAAAGAAAAATGGTACTTTGATAGTGGATGCTCAAAACATATGATGGGCGACAAATCAAAATTCTCAAGCCTAACATCTAAGGATGGAGGTTATATAACTTTTGGAGACAACAGAAAAGGTAAAACATTGGTATAGATTAGGTCGGTAAGGAATCGTCCATATCCATTGATAATATACTTCTGGTTGATGGTCTTAAACATAATCTTCTTAATATAAGTCAACCGTGTGAAAATGGCTATAGTGTACAATTTTTGCATGACACTTGTATTGTTGAAAATAAAAAAAATCATAAAGTTGTATTTGTTGCAAAACATTTTGAAAATGTTTACACTATTGATTTTGAAAATTTAAGTTCTCAAAATGTTAAATATTTTTCTACTGTAAATGAAAATATTTGGTTATGGCATAGAAGGCTAGGTCATGCTAGCATGGACCTACTATCCAAACTTGTTAAGAAAGATTTGGTTAAGGACTTGCTTAAAACTAAATTTATTAAAGACAAAATTTGTGATGCTTGCCAATTTGGTAAGCAAGCCAAAACTAGTTTTAAAAAGAAACAAGAAATTTCTACAAATAGACCATTATAACTACTTCATATCGATTTATTTGGTCCAATGAAACCCCAAAGTCATGGAGAAAAAGTATACTTCTTTGTTATAGTTGATGATTTTTTGAGGTATACACGGGTGTTATTTCTTGCTTCAAAAGATGAAATATGTCATGTATTTGCCAAACTATGTAGAAAAATTCAAAATGAAAAGAGCTATTCTATCCTACACATTCTGTCACGCCCCAAATCCTAGAATTATGTGAAAATCTACTAAACACTAGTTTTATGAAAATAAGTGTTTATACATTCGAATCCTCCTATTGAAATCAGAAGAATACCCAACATGTATCTCTCATAAACAGTAAATATCCTGATCCAACACACATAAATATATCGCCCTAAGGCGTATAAAATATGCCTTCAGAAATAATCATACAAAAGGGAAAACTAATAAACTCTTCCACCACCACAGGCACCACTAGATCAACTCCTCGTGATCATCAACTTCCAAACCTGAAAATGATTTTATAACAAAATCCCACGCTGTGAGCCAAAATCCAATAGAAATAGACTATAAAGTTGTAAAGCAAGATATGCAATCATATAGTGGGAGCTAACTCAACCACGAACAAAACCAAACATTAAAACTAATGTAAACGTGTTACAGTTAAATAAAATAGTAACCAAAATGTGTTGGAGCGGAAAATTTTTCTTGAACCGACGCTGTGACCGTAAAAAATGACGTGTGCGATTTTCATGAAAATAACTAACTCTATTAATCTTAATAGCATTATACCTTTATGAAACTTGTCGAAAATCTTCAAGAAGTCCCGAATACATTGAAGACGACCTTGCAACCTTCTCATGTATGACCCTGATGCACTACGACGATCTCGGTGTGTGGGTACCGATTCTGATCGAAGTCTTTTCTTCCTCTCCGGTTCTTCTCACACTTGTCTCTAGAAAGCAAAAATCAATTTGCCAAAAGAGAGGGGGCGGCAGCTTGGTTGGTATGGATTTGGGTTTTAGATTTTTTTTTTTATATTATAAGCCACCTTGTGATATATTACTACATATATCAAAGATAAAGATAAGAATATGTATTATCTTTCCTAAAATTAAGAAAGAGATATATATCTTCCATAAAACCTAATCCCCATCCCCTTATTAGGGCCGGCCACCTAGGGAGTAATCCCTAGGTGTGCCAAATTCTAAAACCGTTCTCCAACAATTTAATTTAATTCCTGAATGTCCCCGACGAAAAAATCAGCATTCAAATTAAATTAAATAATAACCGAAACTGATAAGAAAAATATTCGTGCGTATCATGGGCTACGTGAGGGATCACGATGAAGTATAGGACTCGGGCTAACCATACGAGAAAATCGAATATCCCTAACTCTGTCCCTGAGTTAGATCCTTTTTCGTACAAACCAGAACTTATTCCACTAAAGGTCCTGACTGAACTCCCGGTCCTAACTCAAATTATATCTTGAGTTTTCAATTACCAAATGCATTGAATTCTCTCCATGTTTAAGATATAGATTCCCGATAAATAAATTAAGTTACTGACAACCCGATTTAATTATCTTCTTTTCCTCGCTACCGCTCCGCTTAACCTTTTGATATGCCGGATCCGTAGCCCACTGTACAGGTTTAGCATAATCAAACCTATAAGCAAAGCACAAGAGGGGGAACTCCTCAACCTAAATCGGACGTGATTTTCGTCAG